>JACAFY010011777.1:0-25379 GCA_015252635.1 Dictyostelium capitatum
TAATTATTTTTATAATTAAAAAAAAATTAAATAAATATAATATATTTTTTTATAAATTTGTTAATTAAAAAAATATTAAATTTTCGTGTTTAAAAATTCAATTTTTTTTTTTTTTTTTTTTTTTTGTTGAAAATATGATGACATATTAATCAGTAAAACGATGAGATGAAAATTACAAAATAATTATATTAGTAAAATGAATTGTATATTTATATTTATTATTTTGTTATTGTTTAATATACAATTTATTTATTGTCAAAATCAATGTATTACATATGTGGATTCAAATTCAGATTTAGTTATTGGGTGTGGTAAAAATGATACAAATCCATGTAAATCAATATATGAATCAATTCAGTCATGTGGGAATGAATATGATGAAATTATAATTAATATTAAACCTGGTTTTTATAATATTGATAATCAAGGTACATTTGGATTGGTATTAAATAAATCTATTTCAATTTTAAATTATAATTTAGAAAATGATAATGATGATTCAATTATAATAATAGATTTATCAAATTCATCAACACCATTTATAAATATAAATTCTACAAGTATTTATGATATTTCAAATATTGAAATTATTGGTATTACATTTCAAAATGGTTATCAAGTAATTGGATCAGTTATTTTAAATCAAGGTAGTTTAATTAATGTGAATATTAGTAATTGTATTTTTAATAATAACAGTGGTTCATTTTCATTGATTTCAAATTCATTTATGCAGTCAAATACAATAAATAATACAATTAGTATTATATCAAGTACATTTTCAAATATTATTAATGGTGGTGTTTTATATAATGAAATGGAATCAACTTCAATTTTATTTGATAAATGTACATTTTTAAATATTTCAAATAAAAATCGATATGGTGGTATAGTTTATTCAAGCGCAGGTTATTTAACAGTTACAAATTCAATAATATCCGGTACTAGTTCAAATTCTTCGTTTTATTTATCAAATAGTATTGGTTATTTTGAAAATATAAATTTCATAATATCAAATGATGAAATAGGTTTTTTAATTAATGGATTATCAACTTATAAATTTTTTAATTGTAATTTTAGTGATAATTCAAATACTGGTATAATCTATTCAAATTATTCATCAAATTTAATTATAGAATCATGTAATTTTAAAAACAACAACAATAATAATAATAATGAACCAATTTCAACTATAACATCAATTTCAACATCATTAACTATATTAAATTCACAATTTATAAATAATTACTCATCAAAAAGCGGTGGTGCTATATATATAAATGGTAATAAATATAATGAAACAATAATTACATATTCAAATTTCATTAATAATACATCACCAATTGGGGGTGGAATATCAATTTATAATAACACAATTAAAATATCAAATTCACAATTCTCAAATAACTATTCAAATGAATCAATTGGTTTATCAATTTATTGTTTTGGTGAAAGTGAAATTATTATATCAAATTCAACTTTTTACATACAAAATAATAATATCAATAATAATAATTCATTAGGATTTGGTTGTAAAGATACAACATGTAATTTCGAAAATATAGATACAAACGAATTGTACCAGTGTTGTAGTAAAACTACATCATCTTCTTCATCATCATATTCTTCATCATCTTCATCTTCATCACCAAAAGATAACAATAATCAAGATTTTGATAAAACAGAAAAAGAAATATTAGTATTTATTATTGTTGCAGGATCATTCACTTTTTTTATAATACTGATTTTAATAATTAAAAAAATTAGAAAAAATAAATTAGAATATAAACCAATAGCCTAATTAATTAAATAAATAAAAAAAAGTCATATGGGCACATTATAATATTTATTTATATTGATGAAAGTATGAAATTGTGTAAAAGAGAGGATAGATATATTAACATTTTGGTGTTCCACTGTAAACGTAATCATAAGTAGCACCAGAGTAAACACTACATGATCCGATTTTAACTAAGAAAGAATATTGATTGTAGAAAACACCTGTAATTGGAACAGTACATTGTAATGTATATGGTTGATAAGTTGTCCAAACCAAACCTTCACCAGAAATTGTATAATCAGAAGCAATTGTAACGTTTTGGAAATATGATCTACCTTTAGTATCAGTCATTTGATATCCATTTGAATTTTGAGTAGTTGTTAAAGTATAATCACCAGAGCATCCTGATAATGTAAATGATTGCCATGTACCTAACATGATACTTTGACATTGTGATACTGTAGTATTTACGAGTTATAAAATATATTAGTTACTAAAATCATTATAATATAGTATATTTTATTATTTATACCTACATGTAATTAAAATTGTGATGATTAAAAGAGATAATAAAAATTTGGACATTGTGTAGTGTGTGTATTGATTAATGTACGAGTGTTTAACAATAAAGAACCACTGCGTTGATTTTTTATTTATAGTAGTTAGGGTGGCAACTCTTCATATTTAAGGTTGGAATTAAAATATCATTATCGTAAGGTGCTCGAAATTAAAATTTTAAAGTTGATTTTTTCCAAAGAGTGAAGATTTCTGCTTGGTACGATTTTTTTTTCAAATGATGTTTTTTTTTTTTATTTTTTTCGTTATCTGTGACATATCTATTTAATATTTTTTTATTTTTTTTTTCATTTTTTTTTAATTTTTTTTTTTTTAATTTTTTTTACGCTGAGAGTGAGATAATTTCATTATATTATACTTAAATATAAATAAACCTGATGAGAGTTGGTGTGAATATGTTGTTTTCCAGCATCACATTATAATATATTGAGATTGTGTTGGTGACTACATTAATGTCATTGGCGTAATTCTTGATTTCGGCTGTGTATGCTTTTGATTTTTTTTAAAATAACTCTGTCTCCCTTTCATTTATTATATATAATATTGAATAGATATGTGTTTGTTGTGTATAAAATATACCATCCTCACAATAAAAAACAACATACATACACAAACACCAAACACACACGCACACATAAACATAAAAATTATACATAAAAAATTTATTTTTTTATTTTTCAAACAAATTTATTTTTTTTTAAAATTAAAATTAACCACATAACTTTTTCAAATAAAGACAATAAATACACACACATATATACAAAAACTAAATTTCAAACTTTATTTATTATTTATTTTTTTCATACAAAAACAAACATTATATATATTCAATACAATAATACTCATTATTTTTATAATATGATAGAATCTAGTTTTGAGGAAAGAAAAGATAATGACCAAAATAATAAAATAGATAATAATAGTAATAATAATAGCGTAATAATTGATGATAATACAAGCAGTAATAGTAGTGTAGATACAACAATTAATGATTCAAAAGAAATTAATAACTTATCAAATTCATTTGATTTACAACAACCACAACAAAATAATGATACTTCAACTACTGCAGCAATAATCACACATGCAACAACTACAACTACTGCAACAACAACACATACAAATACAATAAATAATAATAGTACAAATGAAGAATTATCATCAACATTTTCAACGTTTGATAATTTTTCAACTACAACCAGTTCAAACAGAGGTGAAGAAAACAATTTAACAACTGATGAAGTTATAATTGAAAGGTCATTTTCATTAGGCGGTCAATTTAAATCGATTAGAGAAGGTGGGCTAATTGAACATTTTATAGTATGTGGTTTATCAAAAGATACAGTTATAAATAGTGGTGGTGGTACTACTAGTGGAGGAGTTGATAAAAATATATCATATGATGGAAAAATATTATATTCATATCCACCAGATAAACCATGTGATCCTCAAATTGTTAATTTTTGTTTTCCCGATGGTATTAAATCAATTCAAGTTAAAAGAAGAAATTCATTGACAGAATTAAATTCAGTACTATATAAATCATTATCACAATTGGAAGGATCTGATAGTTCATTTATGTTTTTAATAACAGGTCAAGATCATTTATTGTATGGTTCATGTGTATTAAATACAGAGTTGATTAATGAATTACCAGGTTTTTTTCCAGAGTCATTACCAAACAATGGTAACGAAGATTTAAATCAATCATCTCCACCTACACCATACTGTTTATTTACACCAAGATGTTATTGTGTAATTAGTAAATTCCCATTTTTTAAATCACATTTTGATTTCATTTATTCAATTATTGGTAAGGAAAGATTAAGTAGAGTAAATAGATTATACCAACAACAAGAACTATTTGAAAAAACAATGATAGCGCAAAGACAACAAGAAGAACAAATTAAACAACAGAAATTACAACAAACTAAAAGATATACACAATACAATTATAATGGTATTAGTACGTTAAATCAATCATCAACATTTCATCAAAGTCCATTATCAACGTCACCAAAATTTTTAACAGCTTCGTCATCAAATGATTTATCAAGATATATAAATAAACCAAAACCAAATAAACCATTACCACCATTACCACAAAGTAACCTTTCGAAAAGTTCATATCCATCAGAGAATGCTTCACCAATTTCAATTACACCGATAAATGTAGATTCACCAACACTTCAATCAGAACAATCTGGATTATTATCTTCGTCATATTCTTCAACTACATCTTCACCAAAACCATTTAATCAAAGAATTGGTCATTTTAGATCATCATCAACTCAATCAGCAATATCACATTCAAGATCACAATCAACTCCAATAACTAAAGCAATTACAAATTTAGCAATTCAACAACATAATAGCAACAGCAATAGTAACAACAGTAGTATAAATAATAGTAGTAATAGTACATTACAAGATTCATTAAATGCAATTCAAGAATCATTAGGTTCATCAAATGATGATAATTATGATTATTTTAATAGAGAGAATAATAGAAAATCAATTACCAACCAACCTTATATTCACAACAACAATAGTAGTTTAAACAATAGTAATAACACAATTAATGAAGATGATGAAACTGAATCATTAGGATCTTCAATAAATAGTTTTTCAATTTATAATAGTTTTAACAATTCAACGAATAATATTTCACCACCACCTCCAACAACAATAACCACCTCATCAACAACAGCGACAAATCATTTCTTTAATAATGAAAACACAAGAATAGACTCACCAAAATATTTATCAGAAAGTAATGGCAGTTTACCAAATACAAATACAGTTTCTTCACATCCACCACCTTTATCACCAAAACCATTACCAAGATTACCAACTTCACCACCACAATCGATAATAATGAATCATTTATTACCACCACCACCTTCTGCCCCACAATTTTCAATATCACAATATTTATCCTCATCTACAAATTCATCCAATTCATCTAATTCATCAACCTCTTCATCAATTAAAAAAGCATTACCAAAATCACCAGCTGTATCTGCGATTACACCATTAAATAATAGTGGACAAGATATAGTAGTTGAACAACCACAACCACAACAACAACAACAATTAAAACCAATTACCCCACAACAACCAAGTTTAGTTGATGAAGAAATTGAAACAATTGAATATTATTATAATAAAAGAGTACCGTTGGAAAATGAAAAATTAGTTTTACAATTTCCAGGTGATCAATCAATTACAACATATGAAGCAGGAGATGACACAATTCAATTGGAAAGATGGTGTTTATCAGGATTGGTAAAAGCATTATCAATGAAAACAATATTGCAAGTAATGTCATGTATACTATTAGAGCGTTATGTATTGGTAACAAGTAAAAACATTGGGACCATTTCAAATAGTGTATTTGCATTCCTTCCATTACTTAAACCATTTATATATCAAGGTGCATTCATACCAATATTACCAAGTTCAGCATTGGATGCATTATATTGTCCAATTCCATATATTATTGGTATAACAAAGAACTTACAAACCAGTGAAATGAAGGATGCACTTGATAATTGTTATATATTGGATATTGATAACGATCAAATTGTACCGGGAGTAAATTGCACACCAATTACACATTTACCATTTCAAGATAAATTGGAACTCTATTTGAAACCATATTATAATGAAGTTTCAAAAGAGAATCGTAAACGTTATTCCGTGGATTATCCATTTAAATCAATTCCAAACGAGTATAGATTTATAGCATCAATATCTAGAGAATTCAATTTGTATAATCGTTTCATATTGGAATCTATTGCCTATTTAATTGACTGGAATGTTTCATTTGATTTTGGTAATTCCACTCATCGTGATCAATTACTCAAATTATTATCACCATTGAATCATAATTTCATTGATCAATTCTTATCGTCTCAATTATTCACTTCTCACACTGAATTATTATTTGAAAGAAGCGCTAATCAACCATATAATAATAATTCAACAATTTTATTAAATCATTATAAAACTAATAGATTATAATATTAAATAATATTTCACTTTTTACTATATATTTAACGTGTGATTTAAAAATCATTGTAAATAAAAATGTACTGTAAACAATAGAAATTATTTTTTCCTTTAATTTAAAACCAAACGTGTTTTCAACTTTCAATTTATTAGATCTAGTCCTGAATTTAATCAAAACAAAAATTTGTGCCAACTCCCATGTTTTTTTTTTGTTTTTTTTTGTGATTTAAATGATTCTCATTTAAATGATATTAAGATTGGTTTACCTAGTCGATTGGTGAATTCTGAGTGCTTCCTCAGGAATCTATCATGATTCATTTAGGAGGATTAAGTTCAATCTTCGGGGATTGGATAACTTTTTGATTTTTTTTTATTTGAATTAACTTTTTTTTTAGTACCTGTTTCTATTTCAACTTTTAAATATCATTCAAGTCTAGTATTAACAGCGAAATCATGCGAATTTATATATTAAACAATTCAATCACAGTATGTATATACCACATATACAAATAATGTCAATACACAAATGTTATTAACAACATAATATACATGCATTATTTATTTATTTATTTAGATTATTTAGATTTCAAGGAATATTAAAATCCAATACAATAATGAAAGAACACATCAAAAAAGATACATCATTTTTATTATTTCCACATGATGCTAATATATCAGGTGAAGGTAAACATAATAATGTAAGAGCATCACAATTATTAAGAAAGAAACTCTTGGTTGGTGATGCAATATTTGTAAGTCATAATGGTTCAACTTTTCGTGATATCTCATTGGATCAATTTATTAAATTTGAACAATATATATTAAACAATAGTGTATTTGATTTTGAATCATGTGTAAATTCAAAGCGTAAAAGTGATCTGGTTAAAGTTGTAACAGTTAAATCTGAATTTCAAATTGATCGTGATGAATGGATATACAAATATAAAAAGGCATCACAAGTTTTAAATGAATTCTCATATTCACAATGGTCCATTCCCTCTACATGCTTTAACAGTTGGTTGAAATTTGAATATCCCTTTTGAATCATTATCATCATCATTAGGGTTCTTCCGACATCTTCAAAATTCAATGTTATTTGGTGGCAAAAAGTATATTGATACATCAGAACCAGATTATTTGTTTGAATTGGCAAAATTTAATAAAGATCAAGAAACAGAAAAAGTAAAAAAAAGATTAAAGAAAGAAGAAGATTCTATAAAATAATAATAAAAAAAAAAAAATAATAATAATAATAATAATAATAATAATAATAATAATAATAATAATAATAATAATAATAATAATAATAATAATAATAACTCTTCAATTGATATCAAAATTAAAGAATGTGATACAAGATTTGATATTGAATTTAAAGAAGAGCCAAAAGAAAATTCAGGTGAACCAATTGAAACAATTGAATTATATGGATACAATATTAAAAAGAATCATGAAATTTCAAGTATTAAAGAAAAGGAAATTTATAAACATGTCATTAAAAAGGGTACTAAATTACAATCATTTCCAACTATTGGTAATCAAATTACAATCACTTATGAATTAAAGTTACCTGATGGTAAAGTAATTCATGAAAAATCAAAATTAAATGTAATTGTTGGTGAAACAAATTGTTTAATTGCTATTCATTATGCATTGAAAAATATGAACCCAGGTGAAATTAGTATAATTGTATTTGATTCAAAGTATGGGTATGGTGATTTAGGTTTATCAAATAATTTAATTTCATCAAATTCAAATATCATTTGTTACATTGAAGTAGATGATGGTGATGATGATTTCAATGATGTTATACATACACCAACAGATTCAATGGTAGCAATGAACGTACAAGATAAAATTGCAGCAATTAGTAAAAGTAGTGATTTGGCAAAAAACAATTATGATTGTAAATTATTTAATAATGCATTAAGAGATTACAATGAAATTACAAATTACTATAATTTAAATTATTACATGTCAAAAACAACCATCACCAATACTACAGATGAAGAATTGAAACAACTTCAACAATTAACATCTGAAAATTATGTTAATATTGCAATTTTTTTTTCAAAAATGAATAGATGGGACCTTGCATTGGTAAATTGTAAAAAAGCTTTGAAATTTGATTATCAATTTTCAAAATCTCATCTTTGGTTATCAAAATGTTATAAAAAAATTTACATGAATATGCCATCAATGAACTAGAATTGGCTAAAAAATATGATGCACAATCAACTAGTCCACGTATTAGACAAGATCAATATAATATTGAATTGTATAAACTTAGAAATTTATTAAAAAATGCAACCAGTCAACCATTATGATAATGATGAAAATAAAAAACTTTAAATTGGTGGCACAATTACATTATAATCATAATTTAAATCAATAATAAATCAAATAAATTGTAAATAAAAATAAATCAAATAAACAAACACTATATATACGTAAAAAAAAAAAAAAGAATAAAAGTGATATCACCACATGTATTGGGTAGGTAATGCTAATTTGCAAACAACAAGTGATTAATCATTCTATTTATTATTATTTTGGTTCTTCTATTTTATTTTTCTTACTAACTGTTGATTGCGGTATTCCAGCAACATTTGATAAATTAAATCTTTTACATGTTTGGTAATTATCAACAATTGAAATTGCACAATAAAACTGTGTGATTTATTAAAGCCAATAATATTAATATTATATAAATATAATTAATATTAAATATTTTTAAATACATACATGAATAATTTCAATTATAATTGTCAAATTTGGGTTTACTAAATCAACTTTATGATACTGTTTATCAACTAATTTTGCAATTTCAACAATGTATTCCACTTTATTTATTTGTTGATTCATTCTTGATTTGAATTCAATTTTATATGTCTTTGGTGATTCATTTTTAAAATGTAATTTTAATAATGGTTCCAATTCTTCCATTAATGCAGAAACATGAACTAATTTAGTGATTGGAATTAATCTTTGAATTTCTTTTGATTTTACAGATTTTGATTGTTCACAATCTTTAAAAATACTTGTTGTCAATTCAATTGGATTAATTGTACATGTTTCTTTATTAAATCCCATGAATGCAATACCATTACATTTTAATGTAAAACTCTTATATTTTGCTAATTTACCATGTGGACCTGTACTTTCTTTAACTTGTTGTAGTTCTTTTTGAAATGCTGCATCAAAATCGAATTCATCATTTTTGCTGCTGTTGTTGTCATTCTTTTCTTCTTTTTCATCAATATATTCACTTAATAAATTATATAAATCTTTTGTTGCTTGTTTCTCTCTACCATTACTAAATGTATATAATAACCCTGATAACCCCAAAATTGGATCTGATAATACTTTTTGACTTGGTTTTATAATTGATAATAACTTTGGCTTAGTCTTTTCTTGTCCCATTCTTTCAATTTCTTCCATTTCTTTAATTGTTAATACACTACTATTTGATGTTTTAATTTTTTTATTACTTTCATCTTGTTGTTCCTCATCTCTATCCTCTATCTTTCTTTTATTATTTATTTCATCTTGTTTATTATCTTTTGTTTTTATAGTACTATCTATATTCTCTGACATATTATTTGCGTGTTGTTTTATAAAAAAAAATGAAAAATTAATTTATAAAAATCATAAAAAACAACAAAAAAAATGAAAAAAAATGAAAAATTAAATAATCGTTTTTCAAAAAAATTTGTGATCACACAAATAAAATTGATAAAATATACATAAATGGCGGAAAGTGTTGGTGGATCAAATTCACCAATGGATAGTGTTGTAAATGGTCAAATGCCAAGTAGAGGTGGTAATGGTGGTAGACCAGGATTACCAAAATCAATTACAAAATATATACCGGAATCAATTCAACCATTATTCGAAAATCCATTCTTTTCAGCAGGTTTTGGATTAATTGGTGTTGGTTCAATATTAGCAATTGGTAGAAAAAGTTTTCAAACTGTATTAATTCAATCAAGAAGATACATGTTTGTATCAGTTGAAGTACCAAGTAAAGATAAATCATTTCATTGGTTAATGGATTGGTTAGCAACAAAAAAGAATAAAAATACAAGACATGTTAGTGTTGAAACTACATTTCATCAACATGAAAGTGGTGAAATTGTAAGTCGTATAAATTTTGTACCATCAGTTGGAACACATTATGTATTTTATAAAGGTAGAATTATAAAAGTTGAAAGATCAAGAGAAAAGAATGTAGTTGATATGAGTAGTGGTAGTTTATGGGAATCAATTACTCTAACTACACTTGGTACAGGTAGAGAAATATTTTCACGTTTAATAAATGAAGCAAAAGAAATGGCATTAGAAAAAGAAGAAGGTAAAACAATTATTTATACATCAATGGGTACAGAATGGAGAAGATTTGGACATCCTAGAAGAAAAAGAAATATATCATCAGTTATATTGGATCAAGGTAAATCAGATTTAATAATTAGTGATGTTAGAAAATTCTTAAATAATTCAGATTGGTATAGTGAACGTGGTATACCATATCGTAGAGGTTATTTATTATATGGACCACCTGGTACTGGTAAAAGTTCATTCATTAATGCATTAGCTGGTGAATTACAATTAAGTATATGTATACTTAATTTAGCTGGTAAAACTGTATCTGATACATCATTAAATCAATTATTAGCAACTGCACCACAACGTTCAATCATACTTTTAGAAGATATTGATTCTGCAATTCAAACAAATCATGAACAAATTACACAAGCACAACAACAAGCTGCATCATCATCATCATTGACATCAGGTGGATTACAATATCAAGGTTATTATGGTACACCATCAGTATCAACTGGTGGATCAGCATTAACATTTAGTGGTTTATTGAATGCATTAGATGGTGTTGCTGCAAGTGAAGGTAGAATATTATTTATGACTACAAATCATTTAAATAAATTGGATAAAGTATTAATTAGACCAGGTAGAGTTGATATACAATTGGAAATTGGTTTATCAACACCATATCAATTGAAACAAATGTTTTTAAAATTTTATCAAAATCAAGACGCTCTAGCTGATCAATTTGTAAATATAGTATCAGTTCAACATCAATTAAAATTAAGTCCTGCTTCACTACAAGCTTACTTTATGACTTTTTCATCATCACCACAAGATGCGTTAAATAACATTGGTGAATTAATTAAAGATAATAAAAAATAATAAAAAATAATAATATTTTTGAATCACAGTGTGTGAATTTATTAATAATTCCGAAATTATACTTTTTCTCATCTTTCTAAGTAATTTATCAAATTATCTTTAAAACCTGAATAAATATTTTGGTATACTGCAAACAAAACTTCAAAGTGGGAATTATTAATTCCATGCTTACGCTTGATAATTCGAAATAAATATGATGTCACAATAGAAAAATTGAAATTTTTTTTTTATTTTTATTTTTTTTTTTTATTTTAATTTTTTTTAAATTTTTTAAATTATAGATATTATAGAAATCATATAAAACACATATACATATTATATTATATATATTATACATATATAATAAAATAATAATAATAAAAAAATGAGTAATCAAAGAGTATTATATTGGCCTGAAACATATAATAATATTAAAGAATTGGGTAGAGGTATAAGTGGTGTAGTTTATAAGGCATCACATAAAAAGACTGGTCAAATAGTTGCTATAAAATTAGTTGATATGAAACAGAGTAAAATTTCAACAGAGTATGTATGATTTTAATTGACATATTAATTATTGTTACCTTACTCACAGCAATAACTAATATGGAAATAAAACCACATACAGACAAATACAAGGAGAAATTAGAGCATTATTAACATTAAATCCAGAGAATGAACGTACACATATAAATATTATCAAATTAATTCAATGTTTTGTAAGTGTGATATTTTTATGATAGTATTATAAATATATAATATGTTTATAATATTAACAGAAAAACTTGTCACCCTTACAGATTCATAAAACAACAGCAATTTTTATATTAGAATATGTTGATGGTGGTACATTGGAAGATTTTATGTATAGTTTTGAAAGAGGAATGCCATTAAATTTAGTTAGTCATTGTTTATATCAAGCAACCAATGCAATTGAATTTATGAATTCAAAGAAATGTTCACACAGAGATATAAAACCAGCAAATATATTAATGCTACGTAATAGAAAAGTAAAGAATAAACAGATGGAAGAACAGCAACAAAAAGATGAAGGATATATAGGATTTAGATATAGTGGTCAATTTAATGGTTCAGAACAAGTTGAAAATACAAATTACCAGTTTGATCCAGAAGAATTACCAATTATCAAAGTAACAGATTATGGATATGCATCTATAAATAACGATGAAAATGAAATTCATTCAACGTTGGCAGGTTCACCATTATATATGGCACCTGAAATTATACATATAATCCTTTCACCATTTTTAGAACCTGGTACTGGTAAATTATCACCTGAATCATCAGAAGGTTATAATCCATTGTTAGTTGATGTATGGGCAATTGGTGCTGTTGCATTTAGATTGATTACAGGTGATGATTTAATATCTGTGATTTTCCCAAATTTAAATCAAACTACAGTGTTGGCAGCATTGGTAAATTTAGCTAAAATGATTGATAATGGTGAATTTCAAAAAGGTCTTGATAGTATTCCAAATGAAATTCGTAAATATGGTATAGTGGATGAAATTTTAGAGGATTCAATTTCATTTATCACATCGTTACTCCAATTGGATCCAAAGAAAAGAATTACCCTCAAAGAAACACTCAATCATCCATTCCTTCAAAAAGGTAAACAATCCTTTAAAAATCTATTAAATCAACACTATAAAGATAATAAGGATGTTGTAAATTCAAGCATTCCATCAGATTTAACAGATTTCTTAAATAATAAATTATCATTAACCATTGGTGGTTCTCAACTTAATCAATCATCATCAACTGGTTCACTACCATCAGCAAATAATACCACTACAACCAATAACAATAGCAATAATAATAGTAGTAACTCACCAAATAATAATAATTCACCAAGAAAAGATGAAGATTGTGATAACAATGAACAACAAAATCAATCATCATCAACAGGATCATTACCATCATTAACAGGATCATCAAATTCATCATCATCATCAAATTCACCAACAACACCATCAACACCAATTAAATGGTCATCATCAGTTAAACCAAAGAACAAAGTAAACAATGGAATGTCAACAACATTTTTATCACATCAACGTAGTGATAAGATTAAATTATTTCCAAAACTTATACCCACACCAACTAAAGATACACCACCATTAGAAACAATGAATTGGAGATCACCACCAATTCCAATTGAAGATAGTATCACTTGGACTACAATTACTCAAGATGCTATATTTCAAGTACAATTTGGTGTGTTAACATCATTCCTTAAAGTAATATCAGCATCAGAAGCATATCAATTTAGAATTATCACATCCACAAAGGTACCATTGGAAATAGCAGTTTCAAATCACAAAGAATCAATTCTTTACATGTATAATATAGTTAAAACCGTTATTGCTCCACAATTAATTTCATTATCAAATGCATGTGATGAAACTTCAATTTATTCTGTTTTGGCTGCAATTCTTCATCAAATTAGATCCGAAACTGAACAAGCTGAAATTGCAATTGGTTGGACTTTAGTTTAAAATATTAATAATAAAGTTTTTTATTAAACAATTGTTTTGAATCATGAATTTATTATTTTTATATTCGGTGGAGGAATATAAAAATCAACGACCATTCTCCCATTTAAAATAAGATATTCCATTTCTTTTAAATTGAAAGATATTTCACCTTTAAATGAAATTCTCATATCTATTATGAAAAGTAAGTTAGCTTGGGTTTTGATTTTTACATGATAATAGATAATAAAACTTACTAATTTCCATTGGTCCTAAATAAATATAGAACCCAATTGGACGTATATTGCTTGTATTTGTTAAAGAAAACATATATGTTTGATCTCTAAGTTGCAATTCTAGTTTATATTCAATAGACTGGAATTTAAAAGGTTTGGATTCCATTTTTTTAAAAGAGTTAATTTTACGTACATTTGTTATTAGCCACCTTCCTTGGTAATTTTGATTTTTTGTCGTGCAGATAAGATCATTGTGGTTTTGAAATGCACTCCCAATTGCAATTGATAAAACATTTCTAGAGTTTATATTTAATATAGTGTTTGATTCATTTTGTTGAACATCTTTAAGCGTTGATATCCTCCATATTCCTTTTAAAACATTTTTGATACGCCATACATTTTCATAAGATACTGATTTAAGTTGGTCATATATTAAATTTAAATCTGGATTGATTGCACAGTATAAGTAAGAAAACCATTTTGAACAATTCTCAAAGCTAGATGTTATCTCACTTTTATTGAACGATTCCATCAGGATTACAATATCTACAATTGAAATTCTCTCTGCCTCTATTGAATATTTTATTTGGTCCAAAGCACCAATTAAATGGTAATCCAAAATCTCCGAAAGACATCCAATTTTGATTTTTATTTTTCCATCCCATTTCCCATGAATGTAATTTGATTTTAGTTGGTCAATGAATTGTTGTATGTTTTCTTCTAACAATGATTCAATTTTTTTGTTACTATTATTTGCAATATTACATAAACCTAGGTAGGTATTGTTCTTGTAAGAAACATTATTATTTTTCATATATTCAATGCAGTAATCTTCAACATCTGAGCATTTAAATACTTTAGATTCATTGTGTTGGAAGGTAATTTCTTTTTGATCTTTTGAAGCATCAATTTTTTCAGCAGCACTAACCATCTGGTCAATTTTCAACCAACGAATATCAATGGGTTCCCCTGCAATAATGCATATTTGAACGATTATAACAGGCAATGGGTAATTCTTCCAATAATCAATTGATGTCAATTTCATTGTGCTATTTTGTTTTGTTGTCTTTGTTTTGATTTGAACACCACAAATTAGGTTTTTGCTGGTTTTTGTTGAATATTTTTCATCTAAAAACTCAATGTGACCATCAATACCAAGATCGCACCCGGTACTCCCTCTCCAAATATGACCTTGCGAAAAAACCACATGTCCAAAATGAAACGACCCTGCTTCGCCTATTGTATTACTATTTCCCATGATACTATTTTTTTTTTTTGAATTTAAAAAATTATTTTAGATTTTTCTTTTTTCTTTTTTTTCTTTTTTCTTTTTTTTATTTTTTGGGTTGGTGGTTTAATTCAAATCAACAGAGAAATTTTTTTTTTGTTTTATATGGTCGAGTACATAGCAATGATTACACAAGACTTTGAAATGTGAAATAAAAAAAATGATGAAATGGCCAAATTCTAGAAAATAATGTAATAAAAAACCTGAGAAAAAAAATAATTACTATTTGTTTTTTATTGTTTGTTTGTTATTGTTTTTTTATACATTTGATAATTTTAGACCAAACCAAAGATAATTTTCAAGAGATAATCTAAATATTTGTTGTTTAATTGAATCTGTTCTTTCATAGTATGCTAATAAATAATCACCATGAAGAGTAATGTTTAAAGCAGCAGTTGAGGAAGGTGGAATATCACCAGTACAATTATGACAAGTCCATTCAAATGATTCTAAATTTAATAAATAAATTTGACCCAATAATCTTGAACGATTAAACCAACCACCAATTACAATTAAATGATTATTCCAAAGTATACTTGAATGACCAACCATTGGAGGTGGTGGTACACCTTTACAGTGAATTTCATTCCAACCATTTTTAGTTGAACTTGGTACAGAGAATTTAAATCTATGGAAACTATCTTCAATCGATGAAATTACAAATGACAATGTATCATTGAAAACTGTTACTGATGGACCATCTGGGAAATCAATTCTCTTTTTCAATTCTTTTTTCAAAGCAAATGGAAGATTAATTTCTTTTGGTGCAGTTTCACCAATAAACACTTGATAAATTTTCTTTGATTGAATTTTAATGATTTCTCTATCATCTGGTGTTTGATTTGGAAGTGATTTAAATGTTTTAATTGCTTCATAAAACATTAAATTTTCTTCATTAAATTCAGTTTGCATATGTTGATAAAATGCTTTATAGGTTGGTGATTGTTTATCATTTAATACAACCAATAGTTTATCTTCGAATAACATACTTGATAAATTTAATGCAAAAACTTTTGAATGTGGTTTCGATGATCCATTCCAACCACCAAAATGAATTATTTTATCTTGATAAATAATTGATCCACCAGATGGTAAAGGTTGATCGGAATAAATGTTATTATCAGATGCTAAACTCTTGTAATTATGTTCTTTTGATTCAATTTCTTTTTTAATCTGTAATAATTGTGAAATGATTTTAGTTGGTGATGGTCTATTCAATGGTTCACCTGACCAACAATCTTTAATTAAATCTGCAAATGATGGTAAACAATCTGGTGGAATTGATGGACGTTGACCACCAATAACAATATTTGAAAAACGATCATGATCTTGGAATGCAATGGAACGAGTTAACAATTCATACAATATAATACCATAGGAATAAATATCTGTATGTTCATGGTAATTTAATTTCAATAATATTTCTGGAGCATGATGAGATTTTGCAGATGTATTTGAAGGGAATAACGATGGTAAAAATGATGAACTTGAAAAATCGGTAATTTTTGCATTGATTCCACCTTCTTCAAGAGTATTAGATGATGATGATGTTGATGATGAATTTAATGGTGATGATGATGTTGATGATGTTGAATATGGTGATGATGCATTACTATTTGGTTGGTGATTACTGTTATTTGATTTTTCCAATACAATACTTGAACTTGTTAAATTTGTAAGAAGGAATGGTGGTGAATGTGATTGTAATTTTTCCATTGAACGTGCAATATCCAATGCAATTTTTAATTTAATATTCCATGGTATTTCAGGATGTTTTTGACGATCTTGTATATACTCTGATAACATTGTGCTACCTTTATTACCAAACGTTGGATTCTCTGTAATGATTGCAATTGGATTCAATGAAATACCAATAATTGATAATACATTTTGATGACGGAAATTGTATAATGATAATGCTTCATGTCTAAAACTTGATAGTATACGTGAACAATTACCCAAGAAATCACTACCTGATAATGGTTGATTAAAAACTTTAATATTTACAAATTGGTTACCATACATTCCCATCATTGATTGTGAAAATGTTGTTGAACTAATTTCATTTTCATTTGAATGATCTGGTAATACTTCAATTTCACCTTTGAAATCAATTTCTTTAATGAAATGAGTCAATGTAAATTGATCTAATAACAATGATTTAATTGGTACTAATAATGAAATATCAACTTCTCCAGCAACTGATAATAATGATGATTTTGAAGGTGATAATGATAATGGTGTTGATGATGCACTACTATTATTACTTTCTTTATCTTTTTCTTTCAATTCTTTTGCCTGTTGTTTTGCAAATTCTTTTAAATCTTTTTTGGATAAACTTGGTGAAGAACCATCGAAATTCTTTGAATCTTTTCTCAACATTTTTGGATTTGATCTTGATGATGCAATTGGTGATCCATCTTGTTTACCACTTGTAATATGTTGTTGACAAGATACACTTAAATTACCTTTAAATATCATTGCTTCCAATTCTTCCAATTTAAATTGATGTGGAGTAACAATTTTTTTACTAATACAATGACTACATGGTATAAATGTTTTGTAGGTAACTTTATACCATTTGGAAACCAATGATTCAAATATATTATAAACTTGACTTGATAATGTTGATGCTTTAATAAATCTAATTGTAATTTCAATGGTATTACTATCATGGTCAATGTGTACAAGTATACGTTCTTCTTTAAATTGTTGTGGAACTGTTGAAAGTGTTGCTAATAATGAACTATGATTATTACTACCACTATTACTACCACCACCACTTAACAATGATGCTTCTGGTACCAATATAGCTAAATCTTTCCAACATTTATATAGATGAGCAACTTGCATTAATTTACTTAACAATCTACCAAATAAACCATTTGGAATTACATCTAATGAGAATTTTCTTGTAAATTGATGAATTTCCGAAGATTCTGGAAAAGCTTCCCAAATACCTGGTAAATCAATAATTGATGATAATGAAATTGCATTTGATGAAATTGATGAATTTGATTTAATTGAACTATGACCATTCATTATACTACCATTATTACTACCACTATTATTTAATGATGAAATTGGTGGTGATGCTAATAATGATGAAACTAATGCCCAACCTGAACGTGCATTAAATGAATTTGAACGACCATCTCTAACTTTTTGATTTGCAACAAAACTTGTTAATCCACCTGCAACTGCATGTTGTTGATTTCCATAATGATGATGATTTCCATGATTATGATTATTTCCATGATGGTGATTGTGATTATTTAAAATTGAATTACGACGATCACTACCAATTAAATTTGGAGAAAACGAAGAAATACTTTCATGAATACTTAATCTTGAACTACGATCACTATTACCTTCCAATGAATAAATGTTTATTGCTAAATCATTTGTTTCCAATAATGATAAAAATAGAGAAAAGAATCTTTCTGGTACATAATATTGTGAATTTGTACCCCAAACAAAACGTAGTACTCTATGTGAAAGTATACCAGCAATTGTTAAATTTGAAGCATCATCCAATAACATTGATGAAGATGATGAAGGTGATTCTTGAATACTTTTACTATCATTTCCAGTACTAGCTACACCACTACCATTGTTTGTTGTAAATGGTAAATTTGAAGGATTAAAACAAACTAATGAAGCAATTGCTTTTGCAATCCAAATTGGATTTAATGCAATCATTTCTGTTTTTTCGGGTGGTGAACCAGGCTCCATTCTAATAAATTGTTCGAACAATGCAATTGAACCAAGTGAATTAAATAATGATTTCAATTGAGTGAAATGAGGTTCATTATGAAGTTCCATTGTACGTGCCATATTTTGAAGTGTTTTCTTTGTAACCAATGGAGGTGACATTAAATTTGATTCTTCTTTAAGGTAATCTTCTAAAAACATGAATGATGCTGGATAAGTTTGTTTTAATATTGGATTCTTTGAAATCATTGTTTTAATTTCTCTACGTAACTTTTTAATACCATCACCATCTGATTTCAATGTTGAAACTGAATGGAATATTAAATTCAATGTTGGAAATAGTAATTTGTATTTACATTGTAAATGATCAAATGTTTTTTCAACATGTTTTTTTGAATTTGATACAATTGTATCCAAATGAGTACCAATCATTAAAATTGTTGCTTTCTTATCATGATGATTAATACCATATAGGTAACTTGTAATTTTATGATCATTTTGTTTCGATGTACCAAATTTTGATAAATCAAAACAAATTGTATAAATTATATTTGGTACAAAGAAAACATGTGAAATATCATTTTGCATACCTTCAAATTCCCAAAGGTGAATTGTAATATTCTTTTTCTTTTTACCATCTGGACCATCAACTGAAATTGGACATTGCCAATCTTGAATATCCAATACATTTGTACCATTACCACCTGCTGTTGTTGTTGTATTACCATTACCATTATTACCAGTGGAACCTGAATTTGAATTTGATAAAAAACTTGATTTTGGTAATTTTTTAAAACATTTGATTAAATTTGATTTACCAGAATTTTTATCACCCAACATAATTATTCTAGTTCTATAACATGGAACATTTGTTCTCATTGTTTCAGAAAAGAATGAGAATATACCTTCTTTACCTTTTAATATATATTTCTCTGGAATGTTATCTTTTAATGGTTTATTACCAGTTAATTCCAATGAATTTAATTTCTTTAATGCAACGATTCCAGGTGGTAAACGTGAAATATTATTATTTGTTAAACGTAATTCAATTAATGACTGCATTCTATGAATTGCTGAACTAATGGATGATAATTGATTATTATCAAGATATAATTTCTTTAATGATGTTAACAATAGTAATTGTGGTGGTAATGATTGTATTTGATTACCATTTAAATTTAATTCAGTTAATGATGTTAATTTTTGAATATCTGATGTTAATTGAACAATTTGATTATCTGCCAATGTCAATGTTTGCAATTCAACTAAATTTATAATACCTTCTGGAATACATGTTAAATTATTTTTACGTAAATCTAATGATCTTAAACGAGTTGATGTTATTACTTTTGGTATACCATTATCTTCAATTTGATTATTTGAAACACGTAATACTTCAAGTGTTGGAATTTGAAATATATCAATTGGTAATTTCGATAGATAATTATTTGAAATATTCAATGTCTTTAATTTTAACCATGTATATAATGGTGGTAATACAACTAATTTGTTATTACTTAATGTAACATTTTCTAAACTTGCTAAACGAGTACCAAGGAAATCAGCCATTTCCGATGAAATTTCAGTTAAATTATTTTCTTCAATTGCAATTGTTCTTAATGATGTTAATCTTGCTAAATCACCTGGCATAGTTTTAAATTTATTTCTATTTAAATTTAATTCTTGTAAATCTTTTAATTGTTTAATTTCATTTGGTAAACTTTCCAATTCCAATGAAAACATGTCTAATTTCTGAGGGATGATTCTATTCAATTGAGAAATTGATTTGGTAATTGAATTTATATATGCAAATATTAATTTACAAGTTGATGGATTTTGAAATGAAAATGTAATAACAGTTTTAATTTCACTTGAACAGTAAATGGTAAAACTTGGTAATGTTTTTTGTTGTTCTTTTTTTGTTGTTGGTGCTGGTGCAAGAACAATTTTTAAAATTGAACTAAATAAAACTGCTAAATCTGGTTCACCATCTGTATTAACTTTTGGTCTCCATACAATTTGTTTATGAAATAACCAAAGATTACCATTTGATGCTATACCACTACTATTCTTTTGAGTTGATGTTGTTACTTCTTCAATGTATAATATTTGTGAATCATCTGTATTCATTCTTTCTTCTGGTGATTGGAATAGTATATCTGCTTGTTGAATAAACATACAAACTATATCTTTAATTGTTTTACTTTGTGATTCTGATATCTCCTTACTTGCTTCAATGGTACCAACTGATGGTCTCAATATAAATTTATGAAATCTTTCTACCAACAATTCCATTGTAACATCATTAAAATTTGTATATACCATTATATCTTTTAAATATTTCATTAATCTACATAATATTGATTTATTTGGATTATTCATTTTTCTAATCATTAAATGTAATAATGTTTCTGTAGGATTTGTTAAATATTAATATATATAAATATAAATTATTATTATATATTTAAAATTAACCTTATCTTACCAGTTTGATAATAATTTAATAAAGTTTCATAAAATTCAACACTGATAATTGGTTCAGGTAAACGATTGAAAAATTCAATTAAAATTTCTGTGATAATATGAATGTTGATATTTTTTAATGATACTTCAATACCTTGATCAAATTGATTACAAATGTTTTCAACTTCTTGTTTAATTGTATGATGTGATAATTGTGATGTTGAAGTGGTCGTTGTTGTTGTAGTAGTAGTGGTTGTTGTAGTTGGTGTATTTAAATGTTGTTGAGGTGGTGAAGATGAACCAGATGAAGATGATAATGAAGATGTTAAATTTGGTGAAGTAGGTGAACTAATTGGTATTGTTGATAAAGATAATGATGGTGGTAATGATGTTGGTGAAATTGTTGTTGATTGAGTTGTTGTACTACCGCTATTATAATCACCACTTGCACCATAAAATAGTTTATTTGTTGATAATGCTGAACTTGATTCCAGTATAGTGAAAATTGAATTTAAAATTGATGGAATTTGATTACCAGATTCATTTGGATATCTTAATATTACACGAAGGGGGATACCAAATACACCTTCAAATGGTACTTGAATATTATGTGGTGATGTTGGATTACTTAATGTATTACCACCTGTACCACTACCACTACTACTCATACTACTACCACCATATGCTTGATGTTGAGTTTTATATGTTTCTTTACTTGCATTAACTAATTTACTCATTCTTTCTTTTGATAATGACATTTTTCCAAGGAATTGCATTACTGATCCAGATGATTTTTGTGTTCCACCAGATTGCATCAATGGTGATCGATTTATATTAGTTTTTTTATATGCATTTTTACCCATTGTTGGTGATGATGATAATGGTATACCATTATTTGTTTCTGCTAAATTTAATGGTGTAATATTGGTTTGACTATTATTTCTTTGTAATGTTGGTGATGTTGAATTTGGTGAAATTACATGTGGTGATGTTGATAATGATTGTGAATGTTGTTGTTGTTGTTGTTGTTGATGTTGTTGATGTTGTTGTTTATGTTCGTTATGATTATGAATTGGTGGTTTATTATGAATTGATGTGTAGGTACCATTTGAATTTTTATTTAATGCTGGCATAGTTGGTGATGTTATATAATGTGGTGATGTACCACCATTACTATTACCACGAGAATGATTTAATTGTGATAATATTTGAAGTGTATGTGCTGATGCTGTACCTGATGGTGATGAAGATTGTTGTTGTTGTTGTTGTAATTGATTTAATAAGTTACTACCACTACTATTTAATGATCCTGATGGTGATACTTGTTGTTGTTTACCAAATGAACCTGAATTTCTATATGCATTTCTACCCAATGTTGGTGATGGTGATATCAATGTAGGTACTTCAGGTAACGATGAAATTAAATTATTTTTAGTGTTTTTAATCATTGCTTTTTCTTCAGATGTCATTGGTAAATCTTCATTTATTAATGTAACAAATGTTTCTTGATCTTTACTACTTCTATTACCAATTGAATTTGAATTTGATGGAATTGGTGGTGGTGGCGGTATTGATGATATTTCAAGTTTGGATTTTAATGTAGTGGTAATTTGTGTAGTGTTATTTGTTGTTGTTGCTGCCATTATATTATTTATTGTTGATGCAGTTGTTGTTGTTGTAGTAGTTGTTGAACCACCAATAATTATTGGTGATGTAATTGGTGATAATGTAGTTGATAAAGGTGATTCAATTGTTAATGATGGTGAAGTTGGTGGAATTGATTTACCATCAATACTTGTATTTAAAACTTCAACAATTCCATTATTAAAACTACCACCACCACCTCCTCCAATTGATGATGTTATAATTGAATCTGGTGATACTTGAATAATTTCATCATCATCCAATAATCCTGACATTCTTCTACTTCTTCTTATTTATATATATATATACTGTTTTGTCTTTTTTGTTTTTTTTTTTTTGTACTATTTTTAAAAATATATATAATATGATTAATACTTTGTATTATATATAATTGTATTTGTTTATATATATATATATATATATTTGAGTGAGTATGTGTAAATAAAAGTATACAGTAAAAAAAAATAAAAAAACAAATACACCAAACAAGAGATTGATAATTTAATTATTTAATTTATATTTGTGTAAAATTATTATTATAATAATTTATAATTTAATTTAAAAATAAAATGAAAGTTGTAGTTTGTCTGATTTTAAAAATTAAACATATATATGTATAATAACAAACAAACACAATATTTTATATGATTATAAAATATAATTTATAATATGAAATTAAAATATATAGAATGTTATGTTGATGTGTGTGTGGTTGGTTTGTGTGTGGTTGTGTTTTGATATAATATCTCTATTGTGTATGTGTGTGTGTGTGTATGTATGTGTGTGTTTACATTAATGTTATTTTTGTGGGGTACTACTAGTTTATTTTTAAAACCGCAAAACAACAAATAAAGCCCCATTACATTTTTATGTGTGTTGAATCTACTGTAAAATATCGATGATTATTTTTTTTTAAAAAAAAAAGAGATATGTTTAAGATGATCCTAACACCAAATATTTAAAAATATGAAAAATTGAAAATGGGGTGTAGAATGATTCATAAAATGAAAAAAAGGGTAACTAATTTGTTTTAATTGATTGGAGAAAAAAAAAAAACAGTTAAATGTGTACATGTGATTAAAATACATACCAATAGCGTACGATCCTTGATTGGATTGGGTTGGGTTGATTGGTTGATTGGTTATATATGTAATATTACAAATAAATAAAATAAATAAATAAATAAAATAAATTATAATACAATGAATTTAAATGTATTTTCGATGTTTTCAAGAACCCAAAATATGATTTTTTTACAATAATGTTGTATTACTGTATTTTTTTTTTTGAAAGATATTTAATTTTTTTTTTTTTTTTTTCCATTAAAATAATTTTAATAGCCGTTAAAAATTTTTTTTTTTATTTTTTTTTTTTTTTTTTTTTTTTTTATTATTTTTTTTTTTTTTTTTTTTTTTTTTTATTTAAAATAATTTTTATTTTTTTTAAAATTTTTTTTTTTTTTTTTTTTTTTTTTTTTTTTTATGTAATATGCAATAAAAATCATTGATATCAAATCACGTGACAAGGCTGCAAATATTTCATCTAGATTCGTTATTTTTTTTTTATTTTTTTTGAATTTTTGTTAATGAGATCATGTGTTTTTTTTTTTTTAAAGGATCAGTATTTATTTGTGTTTAAAAAAATCAAATAAATTTACAGTTTGTTTGAATAATTTTCAATTCATGTAAAATAAAATATCTTTTAAGATATTTTATTTTTTAATTTGATCGACACATATAAACAAAAATATATAAATACAAATACAAATATTCACTCACACTAAAATATATATATTTTCAAAAAAAAAAAACTTTTAACACAGTGATCTACTACACTTTTTAGGATGCTGTTTCTCCTTTTTGGTGTAATGATTTATTTTATTTTTTTTTTTAATTTTTTTTTTTAAAATTTGAAAAAATTTTAAACTGGATCTTATACACATCTCCCAGCCCACGAGACCGGACTAGAGCTAGTATGCCGGCTTG
>JACAFY010011778.1:0-45047 GCA_015252635.1 Dictyostelium capitatum
TTTATTTTTTTTTTTAAAAATAAAAAAAAATTTTTTATCACGTTTTTTTTTTTTTTAAAAAAAAAATTAAAAATTTTTTTTTTTTTTTTTTTTTTTTTTTTTTTTTTTTTTTTTTTTTTTTTTTTCATAATAATAATATCCAAACTAATACGATCGTTTGTTCATGTTTGTTCAAATAATAACGGATTAATTATAATTTCATAATCACATACACATATTTAATTAGTTTATATATACATAGACCACATACATATAGAGACTATTATTATTATTATTTGAAAAACAAGTAAATACACACGCGCACATTGTTTCTGTTCTTGTTTATTTTTCAAATAATAAATACAACAAAACAACATACAAATTTAAAAAACTAAAATGGAAGAAGGTATGAATATATAATTATAATAACAATACATGCAGAGTGATTCATATTACTAATGTTGTGGTCTTATATATTATTAGATTTTTCAAATGACCCAAAAAATAAACAATTCAATGAAGATATAAATTCAGTATTAATGTTATTTTCAAAGTCAACAGAGTGGGCAGATTTTGTAAAATGTTTAGCTAAATTTGGAAAAGTATTTGAAAAGTATCCAAAATCGACATATATTCAACATAAATTAATGGTATCAAAAAGGTTATCACAATGTTTAAATCCATCATTACCAAGTGGTTGTCATATGAAAGCACTTGAAACATATGAATTAATATTCTCTAGAATAGGTGTAAGTATTATATTGATTGTACATTCACGTATTCATTCATATTCATTATATGATATACTAATGTAAATTCACTGTACCATGTTACAGCAAGAAAGATTATCAAAAGATATTGCAATTTATGCAACTGGATTATTCCCATTATTTCATTTAGCATCAACAGATGTTAGAGTTAAAATCGTACATTTATATGAAAAGCATATATTGCCATTGGGATTAAGATTAATATCATGTTTAAATGGTGTTGTTTCATCGATTTTACCAGGTCTTGAAGAAGGTCAAGGTGAAGCATTTGAACAAGTTAAAAGATTATTAGATGGTTTATGTCAATCAACATCAACAACACTATTCTATCAATCAATTTGGAAAACATTAATTACAACTCCATACAATCGTCAAGCTGCTTTAAATTATTTATTATATCGTTTACCAAAAAATATTGATGCTTCAAATCAAAGTATGTATTAAATTGATATCATATTCATGTATACAAAGTATGTATATACTAATGATATGACTTTTCTTTTCAATGTGTACAGTTATGTATTTACCAGAAAAGGATTCATTGGTAACACAAGCAATTTCAAATTCATTATCAGATAAGAATATATTGGTACAAAGAAATATATTGGAGTTGATTACAGTTAATTTTTCATTAGAACATAATGTATTTTCAGAGAGTGCATTGGAAACAATTGTAAAGAGTGCAATTATGGTAGTTACACATAAAGATATGTCATTGAATAAAAGATTGTATACATGGTTATTGGGTGAAACTGATTCTTCCTCTTCAAAATCATATGATCCAAAATATTTTGAATCATTTGCAAAACAACCAACTGTAAATGCATTCAAATCATTTTTTAAAAAAACATTATCATTCTTTGAATATTTAGAACAACAACAATTAATATCACCATGTAATATAGAACAACAACAACAATCACAACAACAACAACAACAATCACAACAACAACAACAACAACAATCACTACATCAAAATCAAGGTATTAGTAATAATGAAATTATATTACCATTTAAAATTTTAATTTACTTTTTTCAAAAAGAAGAATTTCAAATTATTACAAAAGATATATTACCAGATATTTTAAAATATGTTTATACATTTAAAGATGGTTATTCATTTAGTAAAGAAGTAATTAAATATACAGATGATTTATTAGATACTATATTAGATCATGGTGCAATTTGGGAATTATTTGGATCATTATTAGATAATAATAATAATCCAAATGTTGAATCTGTTAAATTGGTTGAATGTATATTAGATATAATGCCATTATCAATTGAAGAAGTACAATCAAAATATTTACCTGCATTATTGAAAACAATGATTGATTCAATGTCTCAATTAATTAAAATTCAAGATCACCAATTAATAATAGTTTATACTCAATTACTATTAAAAATAACTGGTAAAATAATAATTGATACTCCTTCTTCCCTCAACTCTTTAATTTCATCAATTGAATCATATCAAGAATATTTCTTAAAAATATCTGAATATATTCAACAACAACAACAACAAAGTAATAATAGTCAATCTCAACAACAACCACAACAACAACAACAACAACAACAATTTAATATTTCAACAACAACTACAACAACATATTTAATACCAGTTAGTAATATTATTTATCATTCACCAAATTCAGAAATATTTATAATATTGGATTTATCATTTCAAATGTTGGTTGGATTAATATCACAATTTAAAGGTAGTAATGGTGGTGGTAATGGTGGTATGTCAACATCACCATCTGTACAAATATCACCAACATTAGAGAGTGCACCAAAATGGTTTTATCCAGTATTTACATTTTGTGAAAGTGATAATCCATTTATAAGTTGTTTAGCAATTAAATCATTTATTAGTTTAGCAAATAAACATGGTGATATGGTAATGAGTAAATCATTTAAAAATATAATTACATCTGATCATTTTAATAGATTAGCAAAGAAATTATGGTCATTATTAGATCCAACATATTGTGCAATTCATTATAGAGTTGCAACATTATTTTCATCATTACGTGAATTAAATGAAGATGCATCAACTGGTGTAATTGCAGATGCAATGTTAGATTCAAATTTAATTAATCGTACTGAAGGTTATCAAAAATTTGCATTATTATGGCGTTTAACTGGTGAACTTGGTAATTCATCATTACCATTTTCAAATACATTATTTTTAATGTTAGATTCATTATCAAATGATCAACCTATAATTCGTTTAACTGGTCATACTTGGTTAGCTGATTCAATTTCTCGTGCTGAACGTATATTGGATCCATTATTGAAAATATTATTAGATAAATCAACAATTAGATTCAATAATACATATCAAACAATTTATGATACTCGTCGTGTAATTTATGTATTCAAAATATTAAAAACAATTATTGAATGTGATTTCAAATTATTTATTCAACATGTAATTGAAAAACCAATTTCAAAAGATATCATAACATTAAATGAATTACAATCATCATCATTTAGAGAATCACCAAAGAGTAGTAATAGTAATGTTGTATCAACTAATAATAATAATAATAATAATAATGGTGGTAGTAAACAACAAGGTACTGATCAATATTTAGGATTTGGTGGTAGTACATCAACAAAATCAAATACATCATCACCATCAAATGTCAATAATTCAACAACAGAACAATCATCAGATTTCTTATTTATACCAACAAATAGTTATATTGATTTATTAGTTGTTGTTTCATTAAGATTTATTCAAGGTCAAGTTGGATCAATTGCAAATCATCATACAAGTGATAGTAGTACATTTTTAGCACAAAATGAAGTTGTACAAATTTGTGCAGCTGAATTTTTACAATTTTTATTGGCAAAAACATCAATTCAACCAATGAAAGCACAAGAAATTGCACAATCAATTCAAGATCCAATTTTACAAAATTTAGCACAATCTGTATCAACTTCAAATATGGTATTACAAGTACATTTATTATCATTATTAAGATCAATTGTATTAATTGATTCACAACAACAAGCATTAATTGGATCACAACCAAATAGTAATACAACATCACCAGTATTATTAACATCACCAACTACAATGGGATATATGGATCAACAACAACAACAACAAAGTGGTGGCTCTAATCAATTCACTGTATTAGGTACAACATCATCATCATCAATTACACAATCACAAATGTTTTTACAAACTACTGTAGTTGGATTAATTCAACCATCAACTAGATTTAATATTAGATTTTATTGGTTAGATTTTATTACATTTTGTTTACCTAGAATGGCAAATTCAATACACCTTTCATTAATGGTTACAACAATTGTTAATTGTTTACGTGATATTTTAGGTTCATTTGATTCACGTTCATTATATGATAGTTTAACATCACGTGATATAATTGTAATATTGAAAAGTTTAACATACATTTTCAATATTACAATATTAGAACCAATTACTGTATTTGATAATAGCCAAGAAGGTGGTGGTGGTAATATTAGTGGTAATGATCATCATCATCATGGTCATAGTAATAGTGGTGGTTCATCATCACGTAGTGGTGGTGGTGGTATTGGTGTTAAAATATTTACAGATTTCGTTAAAGATGTATTTACATCTGAAATTGATAATTTAATTTCACTTACACCAATTGGACAAGTTAGAAAAGATATTTTCACTGTATTAGCAGATGTTTTTCAACCATTCCTTAAAATATGGGGTCAACCAAAATCATCAACTTCAACTAAAATATCAATGTCAACTGATGTATCAAGTGATACTCATAATAAATTTGCAATTCAAGATTTAATTATCCATATTTTAGATCCATTCATGACAAAATATCCACAACAATTTATTGAAGCAATGGTTGAATTATGGCAAAGAAATGATATTTCAAGTAGTGGTAATAGTAGTAGTGGTGTTAATTCATCACCAATTACAAATAGTATATCAGTTGGTGGTAATTTATCAAGTGGTAATATTGGTATATTTACAAAAGATCAAGAATCAGTAATAAATAGAAAGATTATAATGGAAATTATAAATAGTTTAGAACCTGTTAAAGAAGAATCATTTTTCAATGCAGTTTATCAAATACTTACAAATATTAGATTACAAGAAAAAACTAAACCACCAAAGAATATTGTACATAAATTAACAATGAAAGAAAGTTCATTATATGATTTTGTATTTAAATTCATTGAAGAATATTCAATTCAATTTGATGGTGTTTCAACTTCATTTTTATCATTTTTACGTGAATCACTTCATAGTTCAAATCCAATGACATTTGTTAGTCAACTTTCAATTATAAATTCATATATTCGTAAATTAACACCAGATGAAAAAACAAAGAATCCAATTCGTTCAAGATTAAACAAACGTGAATTACAAGAATTAGTTCCAAAAATTATTGAACCTTGTTTCTTAATTTCTGGTAAAGGATTTAGTGATATTTCAACTTTATATATACCACCAACAACAACAAATAATAATAATAATAATATAGCGCAAACAACTCCACCAACTACAACCATTGATAATACTGTAACTTCAACTACAACACCAATATTATCAGGTAATTCATCACCACTTTCATTAGGCGGTGGTGGTGGTAGTACCAATCAACCAACAACAACAACAATACCAACTACTACTACTACAACAAATAGACCAGTATCAATTGATTTAAGAGCATATCAAGAAGGTGGATATATACCATCATCATTAATGTATACATCAAGTAGTACTGTAATTAGTGAAGATGTAAATAATAATAATACCAGTGGTGGTGGTGGTAATAATAACAATAATAATTTAAGAAATAGATCATCAAGTGGTGGTGATGATTCATCATCAACATCATCATCATTATCAACACCAACAAATAAATTAAAAAAAGAAGCATCAAGATTAAAATCACATGTTAGTTTAAAATCATTAATGGCATTAGCAAATATTTTAGCACCATTATTAGATTCAATTTTTGATGATAAAGAAAAGATTGCAACAATATTAGCAAATTCATTACATTGTATTGTACCATATTTAAAATCAAAAACTGATGCAGTACGTGAAAATAGTTATTATTCAACATGTTTATTTTCATCGTTATCAGAATATCCATATAATTTAAAATCAATTAAAAAAGATGTAATTGATTTATTTAATGATCAAGATTTATTTAAAAATGATTTACGTACATTGGAACAAGTTAGTAAATTTATAAATGCAATTATGGTACATGATAAATCAGCTTTATCAGATTTCACAAAACAATTACATAAACCTTGGACAACACAATCAACAATGTTTACATCAAAAGATACAGAAAATTTAAATAGATCAAAACAATTAAAACGTTTATCATTTATAATTTGGTCTGGTAATGATAATCAATATGTTTCATTATTACCATTAATTCAAGAGAAAATAGTTGAAGCTTTAAAAATACCAAATGCAATTATATTACATTTACAAGTATTCTTTTGTTTACGTGTATTGTTAGTTAGAATTCATCATCATTCATTACGTTCATTTTGGCCAATTATCATCACTGAATTAATTGAAATTTTAAGTGGTTCAACAGAGAATTCAGAATTAATATTAGCTGCTTGTAAATTCCTTGATCTTGCATTAACATTACCAACAATTACTGAACAATTTAATTTATTTGAATGGGTATTCGTTAAAGATTGTTTTGTTAAACATTCACAAGAACCACCATTTCATCCATTTGTTGATCAAATTGCAAATAATAAACAACCACCAACAAAAGAACAATTGTTAGCTCAACATGCAAATATTGATACTCAATTGGTATTGAGTTCAAGTGGTATAATTGAAACTCAATTATTTGAAACACCATTCCTTAGACCATGTATATTAATTAGATCTGTTCAATTAGAATTACCAGGTGGTTATAATGAATTCAAATCATTTTTATCTCATTTTTCAAATTGTATCTATAGTAGACATTTACAATCTGCAAAGAAATCTGTTGATTATAAATTTATAAATGAATTACTTTGTTTTGATTTCTGTGAATTGGATTCTTCAAAATTAACAAATACTCCTGATTCAACTTTAACAATGGAAAAGAAACAATATTATAATAAACAATTTCAAAAACAACAAGAATTTGAAAAACAACAATTAATTCAACAACAACAACACCAACAACAGCAACAACAGCAACAACAACAACAATGGACTAAATCAACTACAAATACATCACCAAGATTAAGAACACTTTCAACTTCAAGAGAAGATAATCAACCAACAACAACAACACCACCAACTACAACAACAACAAATAACGATGAATAAAAAATAAAAATAATACGAATATACATAAAATTTAAATAAAAAATAAAAAATACATAATACATAATACATAATACATAATAATACATTTACTTGTTGTTTATCTTTGATAATCTTTCAAATAATTTTAACCCAAATTGATTTTGAAATTCTGGACTATAATACATTAATAAATTTGGTAATGAATCAAATGATTGTGTTTTATCTATATCATCACTATTACTATTACTTATATACTCAATTAACTGTGTTTGTGTGTATTAATGTGTTATTGTATGTATGTTAGTACTATTCATATTACATAATTATGTTGTGTATTGTTAAGCGGTATGATGATAATGATGGTACACTTACAGAATAACCACTACCCCAACACATTTTAACAGTTAGATCCAAATTATCCTTGGTTAATACTTTAATTATGGCGATTTGATTAATATCCGATAGGGGATGATCAATTAATATTTCTACTTTTTCACACCCATATTCAATATCTAATATAGCATCGTTTAATTTTTTTTTTAAACTTTTTTTTTTTTTTTTTAATATTTTTTTTTTATTTTTTTTTTTTAATTAATTAAAAAAAAAAAAAAAAAAATTTCAAAAAAAAAAAAGAATTTCTATTTGTAAAAGTAGGATTACTTTTTTATTTATTAATTATTTGAAAACAAGTACTTTTACTAGAGAGAGAAAGAGAGAATTATGTATTTGTAATTTATAACACATATGATACTGTTATAATCTTTTTTTTATTATTATTATTGGGGGTGTGGGTGAGTGAGTATTTAAATTAAAACCGATGTCGGTAAAATAATAATTTTAAAGATTGGCTAACTTCATACAAAGTGCTCCTGTTTGCACTGCGCATCATCATAAAAATATAAAAAAAAGATATTTTAGAAAAAAAAAATAAAATTAAAAAATTTTAATTTTAACTTTTCCAAAGATTATTTTTACCGTTTCGCATTTTGTGATATTTTATTTTCATATAAAAAAAAATGTCCTATTTTTCACTGTTTACTTTTTTTTTTTATTCTGTCATATCATTTTAATAAAAACACAACACATTTATTTTTATTAATAAATAAAAAACATATACAAATAAAGTCATAAATTTTTTTAATATATACAGATTGTGTTTGTGTGTGTAACATAATATTTTATTTTATTTTATTTTATTTTATTTTAAAAAATGACATATTATATAATTGATAAAAATAGTAGTAGTAATAGTGGTGATAATAGTAATAATAGTAATAACAACATGGTTGATCTTGATTTAATGGTTGAAAAGAATTATGATAATTGTTGTAGAGAAAGTTCATGGATTCAACAATTATATTCATTGGTTGATTCAGATCATAAAATAATTTATAATACTAGTATTAATAGTAATATTGGTAGAGAAGAAGAAGAAGAAGAAGAAAAAGAAATTACAATTAATATTCCATATGGCAGTGGTAGCAGTGGTAATAATGGTAATAATGGTAATAATGTTGAATTAACAACATCATCAACAAATAGTAGTAATAATGATATTGTAATTATTGCAAGTTTAATATCAAAATTATCATATTTAAATGATAAAGAAATAATAATTCAATATTTAAAAGGAATTTCAAATAAAACTCATTGTGCAGAAAAAATTAAGAAATTATATTATTTTAAACCAATTCATAGTAGAACTAGATTATTGGTTGCATTTGATAATGATGATAATATGTATTGTGCATTTAATGGTACTGTAAATTCTGGTGATTTAATATTGGATATTTGTTGTGGTTTCTTAGAGAAAATAACATTTAATGATAAAACTGGTCCAAAACATTCATTATATACTGCATGTACACGTTTTGATTGGGCTGTATCAATTGTTGATGATTTATATAAATTAGCAAAAAAACATAAAAAGAAACAATTAATATTTGCTGGTCATTCAATTGGTGGTACTGTTGCATTAATGGCTGGATTAGAATCAATTAAAATAAAGAAACAATATGAATCATCATCATCATCATCATCATCATCATCATCGACATTAATGGATTCATCAAATCAAATTCAATTAAAATGTTTTACATTTGGATCACCTTCATTTTTACATCCAACTACTAGAAATTATTTAGATAATAATCAAAAGTATAATCAAGTATTTGAAAACTTTTTAAATGAATATGATATAGTACCAATGATGTCACATCATCCATTCATTTTCATTGATTTCATGTATATATTATTATGTGTTTCGACTTTTATATTCACAGTTGGTTATCATTTAACTGCAAATAATAATGGTGGTGGTGGTAATAATGTTGGTGTACTTGATAAGTTAATATATAATTTAATTTATTCATTTATAATGTTATCAGTTCCATTATTAATTACAAAATTAATGTATGTAATTTACCAATATTTCTTCTCAATTGGTTTAATGTCACGTCAAACTAGAATGTACACTCATAATGTAAAGAAATTTATATTTTTTGAAAATCAATCTCAAGATGTTGAATTTTCATTTAAATCAATTCTCAATCATATAAAGAAATTACATAATTATAAAAAATTATTGTTAATACATGATCATAAATTAGAAGCATATCTCTCTCATTTATTCCATAATTATCAATTAAAAACTGATGGTGGTAGTAACATTTCAAATTTATTAAAACCAAATGATATCAATTATCTTGATCATAGTCATGCAGTAAATGAAATTCATGAAACAACTCAAATTAAAAGAACTAAAAATATAATATTAAAAAAAGGTTTACTTTTAATGGGTATGTCTCATTTACTTTGGTTATTCTTATCAATTCCAATATTTTATCAATCTTTACATTATTTATGTTTAATTAAATAAATGATAGTACTATTCAAAAAAAACCAAATGCCCTGAAAGTGAAATAATATTATAAAATAAAAATAAAATAAAAATATATATAAATTTAATTTATACAAACAAACAAACAAACAATCAAACAAACAAACAAATAAAATATGTTTATTATTTTAATAAATAAAACATTAATATAAAATGTACACAAAAAAGATTTGAAGATTTTTTTAACGAAATTTCGTTTAAAAAAAAAAAAAAGAAAAAAATCCGTTTTTCGTTTATTTTTTTATGCTTCAAATATTTAAATAAATAAATGGTAAACATTAAAGAATCACTCAACTATGAAATTGAAAATAAAAATTATGATGGTAGTAGTGATGGTGATGAATGTATTTTAATATTACAAAATGAAAACAATTGTTTAGATCATCCAGATAAAGATATTGCGTCATTGTGTATAACTTGTAAAATTGTAGTATGTGTAAAATGTATGTGTAGTAAACAGCATCAAGGTCATACATTTGAAGAAATAAATAAAGAAAATATTGAACCAATATTTGAAGAATTCAAACAAATATTATTTCCAATTTTAAATAAAATTCAAACTACAAATAATAGTATTTTAAAAGAATCAAAAAGAAGATACACATTAAAATCAGATCAACTATTTAATATTGAATCAACTATTAAAGAAGAAATTGATCAAATTCGTTATGAATTTGATAAAATAATAAAAGAAGAAGAAAAAAGAATACAATTTGAAATGATTCAATTAAATAATAAAAATAAACAACTTTACAATACTATAAAATCAAATATCAAAGAACAATCAGAAAATGATTTAATAAATTCAATAATATATAAATATAAAAATATAAATGATATAAACGATATTTCAAACAATGATTACATTTCACTTTTAAAACATTTCCAACAATCACAAAATATTTCAAATATAAATAATGATAACAATAACATAAGAAATAAAATATATGAATATCAAGATATTATAAATAAATCTGATGGTAAACCATTTCAATCATTAATTACTAGAATGGAATTACTTTATAATATTAAAAATGATTTATTTTTTTCAAAATGTATGTACATAATAACTTTTTACAATATATATAATGGTTTTTAAAATTACAATACTAATACATATTATATTTTTGTTTATTTTTAGATTATGATAATTATTATAATTATGATGGATTAGAAATTAGTAATGATGAAAAACAGTATGCAATTTCAAGTGGATTTGATTTAAAAGCTTGTCCATTACCAAACCATTTAGAATCAATATTGTTATTGGATGAATTTGATCAAAATTTTGATACTTTGCCAGATGGTATTTCAAGTTTAGGTCTTTCTGATATCAACACTGAATTAAAGCATAATTCAATTCCAGGATCAGTAAAGAGATTACATTTTTTGAGAGGATTCAAACAAATAATAACACCAGGTTTAATACCATCAACTATTAAAGAATTGTACATTAGTAATATAAAACAACCGTTAACTGTTGGATCAATTCCAGATACAATTATAATGTTGGTTTTATGGGAATCATTCAATCAAATAATAACATCTGATTTAATACCATCAACACTTAAACAATTAAACATTGGTGATATTAAACAGCCATTAACTGTGGGATCAATTCCAAGTACTATAGAGAAATTGGTTTTATATGAAGGGTTCAATCAAATAATAACACCTGGTACAATACCTTCATCAGTTAAACAATTAATTATTGGTTATATTCAACAACCATTAATTATCGGATCAATTCCAAACACTGTAGAGATATTATTTATAATTAATGGATTCAATCAAATTATAACACCTGGTTTAATACCCGAGACAATTAAAGAATTATATATTAGTGATATTAAACAACCATTAATTATCGAATCAATTCCAAATACTATACCGAAATTAGTTTTATGGGAAGGTTTCAATCAAATATTATCATCAAATATAATACACTCATCAGTTAAAGAATTATTTATTGGTAACATCAAACACCCATTAACCATTGGATCAATTCCAAATACTGTAGAGACGTTGGCATTACGTGAAGGATTTGATCAAATATTAACACCTGGTATAATACCATCATCAGTTAAAGAATTACATATTGGAAATATTAAACAAAAATTAATTATTGGATCAATTCCAGGGACTATAAAGATGTTGTATTTGTATAATGGATTCAACCAAATGATAACACCCGATTTAATACCATCAACAATTGAAAGATTATATATTGGTGATATTCAACAATCATTAACTGTAGGATCAATTCCAAATACTATAGAGACATTATTCCTATGTTATGGATTCAATCAACCAATAACATCAGATTTAATACCTTCATCAGTAAAAGAATTATATATTGGTAATATCAAACACGCATTAACAATTGAATCAATTCCAAATACTGTAGAGATACTAAAGTTATATCAAGGATTCAGTCAAATAGTAACCCCCAATTTTATACCGTCAACAATTAAAAAATTATATATTGGTGATATTAAACATTCATTGACTATTGGGTCAATTCCAAATACTGTGTATGAATTACATTTTTTTACTGGATTCAATCAAATTATAACATCCGATATAATACCAGAAACAGTTAAAATCTTACATATTGGTGATATTAAACAACCATTAAATTCAATTCCAAATACCATAGATGTATTGATGTTATACGAAGGGTTTGATCAAATAATTACTCCTGGTATAATACCTTCAACAATTAAACAATTACAAATAGGCGAAATTAAACATCCATTATCAGTAGAATCAATTCCGAATACACTAGAATCATTGTATCTAATCAAAAATTTCAATCAAATAGTAACACCTGATTTGATACCTTCAACAATTAAACAATTATTTATTTGTAATATAAAACATCCAATAACAGTTGGGGCAATTCCAAATAATATTGAAATGTTGGTCTTTTTGGAAGAATTCAATCAAATGATAACATCTGATTTAATACCATCAACTGTTAAGGAATTATATATAGGTGAAATTAAACATTCATTAACTTTTGAATCAATTCCAAACACTATAGAAAAGTTATATTTTTGGGATGGATTCGATCAAATTATTAAATCTGATTTAATACCAAAGGAAATTAAAGAACTACAGATTGGTAATGTTAAATATCCATTAACCATAGAATCAATTCCAAATACTATAGATGTGTTGTATTTATGCAATGGGTTCAGTCATTTAATAACATCTGATTTAATACCCTCATCAGTTAAAGATTTATGTATTGGCAAAGTTAAATATCCATTAACAGTTGAATCAATTCCAAATAATATAGAGAATTTATATCTATTAAATGAATTCAATCAAATAATAAAACCTGGTGTAATACCTTCATCAGTTTATGTATTAAGTATTGGTTGTATTCAAGAACCATTAATTATTGGATCTATTCCGAATACTGTAAAGATTTTGTTTTTACATGAAGGGTCCAATCATATGAAACCTGGTTTAATACCAGAGTCAATGGAGAAATTATATATAATGAAAGGTTTCAATCAAATAATAACACCAGGTTTAATACCTTCATCGGTTAAAGAATTAACTATTTGCGAAGTTGGTCAACCATTAATTATTGGGTCAATTCCAAACACTGTAGATACGTTGGTTTTACGCAATGGATTCAATCAAATAATTACACCTGGTATAATACCTTCATCAATTAAACAATTACATTTTTGTTTTATGAAACAGCCATTAATTATTGGATCAATTCCAAATTTAACAGGTAAATTGTTTTTATATGATGGATTCAATCAAATAATAACACCTGGTATAATACCTTCATCAGTTAAACAATTAATTATTGGTGATATTCAGCATCCTTTAATTATCGGATCAATTCCAGATACTGTAGAGGCATTGAAATTGGATAAAGGATTCAATCAAATGATAACACCAGGTATAATACCTTCATCAGTTAAACAATTAAATATTGATAATATTCAACATCCTTTAATTATTGGATCAATTCCAGATTCAGTAGAGATATTGGATTTATGTAATGGATTCAATCAAAATTTAACACCTGGTATTATACCATCATCAATTAAACATTTAAACATTAGTAATATTGAACTAGAATTAATCACAGGATCAATTCCAAATGGAATAGAGAACTTGATTTTACATCAAGGGTTTAATCAAATGATAACACCAGGTATAATACCTTCATCAGTTAAACAATTAATTATTGGTTATATTCAGCAACAATTGATTATTGGATCAATTCCAAACACTGTAGAGAAATTATATTTATGTGGTGGTATTGATCAAACAATAACTCCTGGTATAATACCAGAGACAATTAAAGAATTACAATTTGGTTATATCAAACAACCGTTAATTATTGGATCTATTCCAGATACAATAGAAAACTTGTTTTTAAATGAAGGATTCAATCAAATTATATCACCAAATTTAATACCTTCATCAGTTAAAGAATTCCATTTAGGTAATATTCAACCATCATTAATTATTGGATCAATTCCAAATACTATAACTAAATTGGACCTATGTGAAGGGTTCAATCAAATAGTAACACCAGGTATAATACCTTCATCAGTTAAACAATTAAAAATTGGTTACATTAAAAAAGCATGTTTAATTATTGGATCAATTCCAAACACTGTCGAGAAATTATATTTATTCGATGGTATTGATCAAATGATATCACCCGATTTTATACCAGATACAATTAAAGAACTATATATTGACCATGTAAAACAACCTTTGAAGAAACCAAACAAAACAATGTTCCAAAATTTATTATCCACTATGTATAAATAAACTTCAAATATATAAAAAGTGTTATTCGATAGTGTAAAAGATAATCCATAATAAAACCATACCAATATTATAATTGCAAATAAACAACCACATCACCACATTTATTTCATCTTTCCAATTGTTTTGAAAATTCAAAATTGTATATTTGAAAAAAATAACAAAAACTGTAAGGTAATTTGAGTTTACCTCACTGAACACTGTGCAAAGTCATGTAAACCAAGAGGGACTATGTAAGACCGCACAGGAAGGTAACTTCCCTACTTTCTTCAGATTTTCCTCCATGACTCCAGACAATGTTACCGCTCCATGGGCTTCGGACCCTAGTAGAATGGAGGAATAACGTCCAGTAAACCATTATTAGCACCCCTTTCAAAATATCATTGATAACTTTGGCTTTTTATCAATTAAAATTTACAATACATATTTATAATTATGGGATTAATGACATATACACCATATCTCTTTTTGGACATTAATGATTAGAAATAAACATAACAGTAATAAACAAAACAGTATTAATGATTTTTATTTATGTTTTAAACAATAACATTTATAAAAACTGTATTTCTATACTTCTGTATATGTATCCGTATTATGCATCTCTTTTTCTCTTTTCCTTTCCAACATCATCCATATATTTTATCGATATATTTTTAATTTTAGTGTTATAAAAGAAATAGATTCATTTATACAAACATAAAACACATACTTTCAACCTCATTTCATTTAATATGTCAGTGTTTTGTTAAGAAATTATTATTTGACCCCCATCTTTGGTCATTCATTTATTTTTTTCACTAAAAAATATAAAACATATTATTTGATTATATTAGTTTATTTCTTTTTATTTAATATCTCACAAACAACATCATCAAATAAATATTTATTTGTTATTATGGGTATTATATTTTAAAAGAAAAAAAGAGAAGATGAAAAAACAATATTACATATTAACACAAAAAGAAATAGACATAAACAAATATCATGGTTAAAGAATTATATGCTTAATAATGGTTCTCCTTTCTCTGATTCATTTAATAATGATTCATTCAATTTGAAAATTTCATCTTTAAAATATTAAAGTGAGAATATTGTTTTTAATCTTTTGAATTTTGCAATACTCTGAATAATCCAATAATATTAAAGAACTAAATACAAATAAATTGGGTGATAATTTTCAAGTTAGATTCGATGGTACAAGAGCATATTATTTTAGTTTGGAATTTATGGAATCGTTATACACTGAAAAAGGTTTAAAACAATTGAAAATAAATTTGTTGAAAAAGTGGTTGTCAATAGAAAAGATAATAACTCAATAGAAGGAAAGTTTGTACAATCAGAATTTATTAAATAAATAATAAATATATGAAAAATATTTCTTTTAAACTGGTATCTTTGTATTACATCATCTAAAATTTGATTAACTTTTTTTTTTATTTTTCGTATGTACTATTATTAAATACATATTCAAAAATAAAATAACATTTTACAACAAAACAACTATGTTGGAGATATTGTTTATTTATTTTCTTTTAAAATTTATTTTATACAATGTTTAACCATCCATTATTATACAAGTGTAATTTAATGAAATTTGTTTTGCATAGAATGTATTAAACAAAAAATTTAAACTTTCAATACAATGATTTTTACTATTGATTTTCTTGTAAATTGAATTTGTAAAAATGAAATGATTTTTAATTGGATTTGAATTTGGATGAGTGAATGTATAATTTGATGTCTTAGATTCTGAAAAGAATTGATTTTCAATTAAATCCAATACCCTACTAAATAATAATTCATCACCAATATCCAATGCAAATTCCAACATTGAATTAAATGATTTATAATGATAACTTTTAGCAATGACATCAACTATTGGCCGAAAATGTAATCGTTGTGATAATAAAAGATCATGATATTCAATCATTGAAATTCTATCTAATGCCAACAATGATAAAAGTAATGAATATAACATATCAGAAAATGGAATATCATATTCATTGAATATATAGTTAAAAGTATATTTTTCTGGTATTACAATATTTCTAATTTCATAACCACGATATTCTGTATTTAAAATGTATTCACCATCACCAAATTGTTCTTCTGTTATTTGATAAAGCACTGAAATACCAAATGGATGAGATTGTATTAACTTTTGAAATTTTGAAGATCTAATTGCAAAATAATGAATTGAATGGTAAAATGAATGATTAATTTTAATTCCAACACTTTCAATTGAACGATAAACTTTTACAACCATATCTGATGAAATAAATTTAATTGATATTAATTTCTTGAACAAGTAATTGATAATTTCTTCAATTATTGAACAATATTTATTAACCAATGAAATATGATCTTCTTTGTTTAATGTAAAACGATTCTCTGTAAATTGTTTATGTTCTTTTGATTCTATAATACAACCACTTTCTGATAAATAACGAATCAATAATTCAATACAATCAACCAACTGTTCTTTTGATAATTTTGTAATTTCTTGATTAATTATAATTGCTGGTGGAGATAAATAATCAACTGGAACATTAATTTTAAATATTTGAAATGGTGCACCATTTAATTTTAAAAATTCATTATATTTTTCAATAAATAAAATTGGATAATGTTTAATTGGATCATATTTGTTTAAAATGATTGATAATGTTGTTGTATCTAATTTAACATCACCAAGTATTGATTCCAATAATAAATCTAATAATGAATTATAAAATTCAATTGGACGACTAAAAGTATTTACCAATTCATCACTATTTACATTTTGATTATTAATTATTTCTTTTATAAATTGATTAAAACATTTTTGATTTATGAAATATTGATTGTATAATTCATTGTTCCAAAATCCAAATAAATCATAATAATTTAAATAATTTGTAATTTGTAATAAACTCTCATTTGATTGATTTGAAATGTTGTTGTAATATCCATTACTGTTATTGTCGTTGTTTGTATCACCATTACTTGATTTTAGATAAATTAAATGTTGAAAAATTAAATTTAATTGGTCAGAATTACAAGATACCATATTTGATTTCGATGATCCATTAAAAATATCAAATAAATAATCAATCTTTTCCATATCTGGTTGAAATGATTTAGTAATTACAAGTAATTCTGAGCCATTTGATTTTCTTTTTTCATCGGAATAAAGTTGATTAAATTCATTTAAAAGTTGAATACTTTCAAATGTGAAATAAATACCAGTATCTACAGGTTGTTTTTTTTTATGTCTATTCAAATAATTTACCAAAAGCAATTTGTATCTTTCATCAGAATATTTAAATAACCATTTAATGGAATTGCTATTGTTGATATTAATTGTATATTCTGATCCCTGATTGATGATACGATGTTGATAATATTTTAACAATGATATTAAAACTTTATCAAATTCTGGTGGATATACTTTTGATTTATTCAATTCTAATTTATTGAATATCTTTTTGTAACTTTCACTACCATCTATATTATTAACCATATAGTTTACCAACCTCTCTTCTATCCATTTAATTTCGATTTTCATTGATAAATAAATTTTAATAAATCCAATGAAATTCAATGGATTTGAAATTATTTGATTTTCAAATGTCACTGTATCTTCTGGTAATGGTGAAAATGATTTTAAAATTTCAGTGTATATGAATTTGGTATTTCCCGAATTGGCAATTGCTAATGAATCTGGTGGAGCTTGAGGTGGTCCCATTAAATATTTTGATATATATTGAATGAATTTTAAACTTTGTCTTGTTAAACAATATGAAACAATAGTTCTATAGATGTGTTTAACTAAAAGTTCTCCTGGATTAATACCAAAATGGGTGACAGCTTCGTCAAACTTGTCAAGGTATATTCTGTAAATTTCACTTTTATTTAAACCTTTAATATAACCAACTTTACTTATAAATGAAATTCTATATATTCCTTTCAGTTTTGTTGTGCCACTTTCGCTACCATTTGATAAAATATTCATAATTCTTTTTTTAAATGTTGGCGATTCTATACCTTCAAATGTAAAACCATCCAATAGTAATAATTGACATTCAGTTGATTTGATATTTAAAAACCATAATAAATCAACTGTATTTTCATTCGGACCAACTTGTAAATGATTTGGATAAATTGCAACAAACTCTTCTGTAAAATGACATATTTGATCACCAATATTAGTTACTGCTTGTTGTTGTTGTTGTTTTTGTTGATTTATCTTTTTTATTATAAACTCAGCAATTTGAAATAATCCATAATTTATTGATAATTCTAAATATTTTGATGCATCCCTTGAACTATTTATAATACACTCTACTATGTTTACTATTATTGGATCTCCAGTATCATTGATATCAATTGTACAATGTAATGTTAATGGATCATTTGCAACTTGATCATTATTATCATTACCATCTATACTATCATTTGTTTGCATTTGTTCGGGTGTTTGGTGTTGTTGTGGTTGTTGTAATGATATTGATAATGATGTTGATGGTGATGCTGAATCTTCGGTTTGTTTAATTTTCTTGTGTTGTTGTTGTTGTTGATCGTCATCAATTTCTTGATGTTCAAGTTGTCTTTTATGATTATTGATATTGTTCTTGTAGCTGAATCTATTAATATTCTTATAATAATTTGATAATAAACTGAATAAAATTTTCATTGTTCCATCTGTTACATTTATTCTGTCAGTTTGATCTGCATGATTTAATTTATAATGAATTAATTGATATAATTTCTTTTCTAACATCCATTCTAAATCTTTAATTTCTTTTAATTTCTTTCTATTATTTACACTGTAATTTCTATAATCTACATATTCTTCTAACCTTATTAAATTTATTATATGATCTCTTATTACCATATTATGGAAAACCTTCCAAAACAATTTTTCAAACTTCTCTTCATTATTTATAACCACTTCTGCTTTATTGTAAATCATAAGATCTTTATATGATAGGTTGATAATATGGTTTGGTTATAAGATAAAAGTATTATTTTTTTATTATTTGTATTATATTTTTTTTATTATATGTATGTGTATGTGTATGTGTTCAATAATTGAAAATAAATTTTTAGAAAAATTAAAATTTTATAAAAATAAAAAAAAAAAAGAAAATTAAAAAAAAAAATAGTTTGCGTTGTTTTTATAACTAATAAAACTCCATCATTATCTTTATTATTTTCATCGTCATCATTAATCTTCGGTTTCATATAATATGGTTTTAATAAAATATTATTTAAAATGTATAAAAATTTGGGGTATTTAAATTAAACAAATTTTAAAAAGGTGAATCTTTAAAATCATGTGACGCTTATCTTTTTGATTTTTTTTTTTTTTTTTTTTTTTTTAATATTTTTTTTTTTTTTTTTGTGTATGACGGGTCACACTATATACATAAAAAAAAGCGAATGATAGATTTATTTGACTTTGTTTTATTATCATGTTTTGCTATATTGTTACCATTGATAACTGATTTTTTAAATAATACATTCCCACAAGCAAAGATTGGTAGAATAGCATCTGATGTTGTTGGTCCTGCATTGGTATTCTTTATTGCAACATTAATATTCACTGGTGTTTCCTTATGGTATACTCATTTTTTACCATTTTACTATACAAAATCAATATTAACAAGCTTTGGGACATTGAATATATTTGACCTGTTAAAGAATGAACAAGTAAATCAAGTTACATTTTATATACATATTATATTCACATGTGTATTGGTAATCAATTTATACTTTTACTATTATCAATCGATAGTAGCAGATAGTTATCAACCCAAAATATCGAAAACAAAGAAAATTAGATTAGAAAAAGAAGCAACTACATCAACATCAAATGGTAAAGAAGAAAATAATGATAATCAAACTACCCATATGTTTTGTCAACAATGTGAATTATATAGTAAAGGGTCATGGACATCAATTCAATCAAATGATAAAATATTACATTGTAGGATTTGTAAACGTTGTGTTAATTGTATGGATCATCATTGCCCATTCATTGCAAATTGTGTTGGTAAAAATAATCATCATTATTTTATATTGTTTATTGCATCAACTACAATAGCAATGATATATGCAACTTATTTATCTTACTTTCCATACTACCATTGTATATCAAATCCAATTGGAACAACATTAATTCAATCATGTAAAGATATGAATAAAAATAATTATATATTCCTATGTTGTTGTTTAATTATAATGGCTGCATTTGGTATACTTTTATTTCAAATGTATCTTGTAACAACAAATTCAAAAACAATTCAATTACTACGTCGTTTAAAACATTCAAAAACATTTACAGAATGGTTTAAATGGTTATTTCAACATTTTAAAGAATCTGGTTCCCCAAAAAATATAACCTCAATGTTTCCAAATTTTAAATTTTATAATTTAATTATACCCTATCATGTAAATAAAATATAAAAGTTATTCAAATTATCATTATTATTATTGTTGTTATTATTTATAATGTTGAATTTATTTTGAAATAAATGAACCAGGTTGTAGTGTCGCGACAAAATTTAAAAATAATATTTTTTGGTCTCTTCGTTATTTTTTATATGTATGGGTGTTTGTGTGAGAGTGATAATAAATGGGTGGGGGTGTGTATATGATATCATTAAATCTTATTTATTTCAGTATAAAACGTATGGTTTTATAAATTAAATTTTTAATATATTTATATTCATTGAAGTATAAAAAATTAATTTTACAACAACAGTCGACTGTTGTAATACATATATAAATCAAATTTCAAATAATAATTTTCACAATGCGATATCAAAATAAAAATATTTTTTAATTTTTTTTTTTTTTTTTTTTTTTTTTTTTTTTTTTTTTTTTTTAAAAAAAAAACTCAAAATTCAATAAGTTATCCCATTCTAATATTATTAATAATATAATAAAAGGTAGTTAACTAATTTAACAACAAAAACAATAATAATAATAATAATAATAATACATGTATCACATGATATAAATATATATATATATATATATACAATCGACCAGCAGTATGGTTATGTGTAATACTACCCATTTACTTTAATAATTATATTCTGTCTCATAATAGTAGTAGTGGATATAGATAATCAAAAACCAAAATCTCGATATTTCTTATACCATAATTAAACACATATATATGTTTTAAAATATTATTTTGTGTATATGTGTGTGTGTGTGTGTGTATGTTTGTTATTATTGTAAAGACACTACTATTACTTTACTATTATATACTTTTTATTTCAATATGTAAAAAAAAAAAAAAACTATACCACATTCTTTTTCAAATATTTTTTATTTGTGTGTGGGGTTGTGTATATGTGTGTGGTGTTTGTTTTTTTTTAAAATTTTGTGAGAAATTTATATTTCTATTATTATTTTAAATTTATAAATTTTTAAAATTTTGTTTTTTTTTTTATTTTTATTTATTATTTTTCACACACTTGACATAATATTTTTTAAAAAACTCGATAATTCATAAAAACAAAAGTAGTGGTAGAAGTAGTAGTAAAGAAATAATTATCAACTACAAACAGTAATAACAAAAAGTGTAGGATAAACAATATCAAATCAAAATATTTGTTGTTTTTCATTTTTTATATGTGTGTGTTCAATATTTACAAAAAAAAAAAAACAGGTCAATATACATCAATTTAAATCGATTACACAATTGAACATATCGATGTAAATGTTACCCATGTCAATCAAAAAATAAACAAGGATGGGTGTGAAATTATATATAAAAAAAAAAAACCATATAACCTTGATATCTTTTTTTCAATAGAAAACCAACCGCAACATCAAATTTTGGGTGCACCTTTTATTGTTAATTTTTTATGTGTGGCAATTCGATTTTTTTTTTTTTTTTTTTTTTTTTTTTTTTTTTTTTTATTTTTTAAAAAACTATCAGCTCTACACATTAAATTAAATTTTTTTTTCAATAATATCACTTTTATATATTTTTTTTAGTTGTGTGTATATTAATATCATTATTTTTACATCATTTAATAATAATAATAGAAATTGTAATATTTAGCAAACACCAAACAACAACAACTATATAAACAATATTTAGCTTCAGAAATTTCAAATTTTAGATCTATTTATAATACACATACAACAATAAAACTTAACAGCAGCAGCAACAACAACAACAATACATATATATTAAAATGATGACACCTCCAGGAACAAACAAATCAGCAGCATATGATTATTTAATTAAATTACTTTTGATTGGTGATAGTGGTGTTGGTAAATCATGTTTATTACTTAGATTTTCAGAAGATTCTTTCACACCAAGTTTTATCACTACAATTGGGTAAGTTGAACAATATACAAACAAAATCATCACCATTATAACTATCATCAATATATATTATTATTTATTGTGTGCTTTTGTATTTTTTTTACTTACATAATCACTCACATGTAATTACAGTATTGATTTCAAAATTCGTACAATTGAATTAGAAGGTAAAAGAATAAAATTACAAATTTGGGATACTGCAGGTCAAGAACGTTTTAGAACAATTACTACAGCATATTATCGTGGTGCTATGGGTATTCTATTAGTTTATGACGTTACAGATGAAAAATCATTTGGTAGTAAGTATACATACAGTTTTAGTGGTTATTATCATTATTATTATTATTAAATATGGTAATAGTAAAAAACTAACCATATTGGATTTTACTTTTTTCTAGATATTAGAAATTGGATTAGAAATATTGAACAACATGCAACAGATTCAGTAAATAAAATGTTAATTGGTAACAAATGTGATATGGCAGAAAAGAAAGTTGTAGATAGTTCAAGAGGTAAATCACTCGCTGATGAATATGGTATTAAATTTTTAGAAACTTCAGCCAAAAATTCAATCAATGTCGAAGAAGCCTTTATAAGTTTAGCAAAAGATATTAAAAAACGTATGATTGATACACCAACCGAACCAGTTCAACAAAGTGGAACAGTTAAAGGTGTTGAAAATAATGGAAAAAGAAGAACATGTAAGTAATTTTTTATTTATTTTACTATCAATAACCTCCTATTATATACTAATCTAAATATATTTCTTTTCAGGTTGTTAAATTGCAATTAGTTTTTTTTAAAAATATTTCAATACTATACTATTAGATACATTCAAACACATCAAACAAACACACAAACATAAACACCAAATAAAAACTATACAATATTACAAATCAAACAAAACATAAAAAAAAAAAAAGAAAAAAAAAACAAAAAAAAGTATTTAACATAAAATTCAATTTATCCATCTCTTTGTCTATTTTTGAATAAACAACAAAATAACAACACCAACAATAATAACAAGAACAAATACACAAGTAAAGATACTACAAAAAAAAAAAAGAAAGAAAAAAGAAAAAAAAAGAAATAAGAAGTTATGTGTTATTCACTGCAAATTGTTTCTCTTTTTCCCTTTAAAAATAATTGTTATTTAATTTTTTTAAAAAAATAAACAATAAAAAAAAAAAATATAAAAAATATAAAATATTTTTAATGTATATATCCGTTATTATTAAATATCAATTTTACTATAATTTTACAAAACAAATAACTTTTTAACAGCCATAAAAATTATTTTTGAGCGCTCAATTTTTTTTTTTTAAAATTTTAAAAATTTCAGTTTTTTAATTTGAAGGTTCACAGCATACATACACACTTTAATGATCATATAACAATGGTTACTACAGGTACTACAGATAGTGATATAACACTTGTACAACAAACACAACAAGAAGATGATGATATAGAACAATCACAACCTACTATACCAATAACGATACCAATAACGACAACAACAACAACAAATAAAGAAGAGGAATTAAATAATCTTTTAAAACAAAGTAATTTAGATAATGAAAAGTTAAAACAACAATTACTATCATCAACTGAAAATTTTAAAAGTGTATGTAGTGAAATGCAAAACACACACACACACGCAATAGAGTGTTGGTTTATATATACTAATGAATACAAAAAAAAAAAACATATTTAAAATATATAGGAAATATCAACAAAAGAATTAAATTTAATTGAAAATGAATATGAAATATCAAATTTAAAACTATTACAATTAATTGAAAAGCAAAAACAAAATAAACTACAATACCAAAATTGTATGAAGGATATTGAAAATTTGGATCAAAAAGATTCATATCAAGAGTACCGTGAACGTGATTTTTTTAAAGTTAATCAAGACATGGATGAATACTTTGAAAAAGCAAATAGATTTATATGGGATGAATTTCAAATCAAAGAAAAAGAAATCAAAGAATTAAAATACAAACATAAAGAAGAACTATTGGATCAACGTGAAATAATTGATGAATTAAGAAATAATAATCAAAATTTAGAGATTTCACAATTAAATTTAAAAAATCAATTATTGGAATCACAAGATCAAAATATAATTGAAACTTCATCACAAAGAGATATTTTCAAAAAAGAAATTGCAATACTTACAGAAATGAACACTTCGTTAAAGAATCAATTAAATAAAATTACATCACACAGTGAAGGTAGAATTGATCAACAAATTCAATCTTATCGTATTGAAATATCAAAATCCATTGAAAAGAATTCATTATTGAAAAGACAAATTGAAAAGATAACAATTGATCATGCTCAACAATTGAATGATGTAAAACTAGAGAGTCAAACAACTGTCAATTCATTAACAGAAACAATATCAACATTAAAACAACAAATTACAACATTGGTTTCAAATCAACAAAGTATATCATTGAAATCCAATGAACAATTTGAAGCTATTAAATCGGAATTAAAAAAATCAAATGAAAAGAATATTTCATTGAAGCAACATATTCAAAAGGTTACAGATTCGTATCAAGAAAAAATTAAAAGTCAAACTGCCAAACATGAACGATCAATTTCATCTGCTTCAGAGAGACAAATTGAATTGGAAAAAGAAATATCTAGATTTCAAGGTCAATTATTATCGGTTGAAAATAAATCTGATCAAGGTACAAATTTACTACGCAAAGAATACAAAAATTTACTTCAAGAGAATAAACAATATAGAAAACAATCAGATAAACATAAAATGGAAATTTTCGCTCTTTCAAATCAAGTTGATATTCTAAAAGATAAATATGAAGATGCAAACCAATTTTCCAAGAAGATGAAAACAGATTCTTTAAGTTTGGGATTAATTTTGAGCTCAGCGAATAAAGAGAGAGATCAATTGAAAAATAGTGTCACTGTTTTAACGAGTGAAAATGAAAATTTAAAAAAAGGTCAATCAACTTTGGTTTCGGGAATAAATGATTCAAAAAATGAAATTGTAGATTTAAGAAATCATATTTCAACTCTAATTACAACGTTGAAATCAAATAACATCAATGATAAAGTAAGAAAAGAGTTGGAGAACTTAGAAAAAGAAAATCAAAGATTATTATCAGAACGTGCGGAACGTGCAGAAAAAGAAAGATTACAACAAGAAGAAAAATCAAAAATAGAAAAGGAAAGTAAACAAATTGAAAAAGAAAAAGAGAAAGAAAAGAAAAGATTACAAGTTGAAAAACAAAAAGAAAAGGAACAAGCAGAAAAAGAAAAAGAAGAAAAACGAAAAGAAAAAGAAAGATTGCGTGTTGAAAAAGAAAAGGAGCAGGCAAAAAAACAAAAAGAAATGGAAAGACAAGTTGAAAAAGAACAAAAAGAAAAAGAAAAATTACAAGCAGAAAAACAAAAAGATAAGAGAAAACAAGTAGTGGAAGAACATGTAGAACAAGAAGAGAAAGAAGTTGAAGAACCAAGGAAAAGAGGTAGACCAAGTAGAAAAGAGAAAATTGTACCAAACGAAGCTACAAATAAAAGAGGTAGAACGAGTAGAAAAGAAGTAATTGAAACAGGTGATGAAGTTGTTGATGAGAAACAATCAAAGAAAAGGAGTAAATCAAGCAAAAAAGAAATTACTGTTGAAGAGGAAGAGAAAGAGGAGGAAGAGAAAGAAAAAGAAGTAAATGAACAAAATGAATTTGGTGACGATGGTGAAGATCATATTGAACTAGTTTATCAATCAACAAAATCAAGAAAACAATCAAAAAAAGAATCGAAAAAAGAAATACCATCTAAGCCAACCAAAATTGTATATAAAAAAACTTCATCTAAAGTTCAAGCAAAACAAGTTGAAATAGAAAAGCAACCAGAAGAGGAAGAAGAACAAGAAGATGAAAGACCAAAGAAAAAGTCAAGAGTTTCTAAAAAAGAACAAGAAGAACAAGAGGAAAGAGAAAGAGAAAAAGAAAGAGAAAAAGTTAGATTACAAATAGAGAAAGAAAAAGAAAAAGCAAAAATAGAGAAAGAAAAAGAAATAGCAAGATTACAAGTAGAGAAAGAAGAAAAAGCAAAACAACTACAAGAAGAAAAGAATAGAGAAAAGAGATCTTCATCACAACAATCATCTCAACAATCATCAACACCCTCTTCAATTCAATCAACTCCAACTGCAAAGATTCAAGCGATTTTAACTAAAAAAACATTTGTAATGCCAAAATTATCAAACATGGTAAATATTTAAATATTCCGCACTTCCTTTTATAATTGTCACGAAAAACATAAAAACTAACGTTTATCTCTATCTTTTTAAAAAATTTTAGAAAAAATAATTTGTTGGTTGTATTAATTGTAATAATATCATATATACAACAAACATTATCTGTTGTTAATTTATCCATTATTATTTTCGTTTGTGTACATATCCAATATTAATAAAACGAAAAAAATGTTTTTTTTTTTTAATTTTTTTGCAAAAATTTTGATTTTTTTCATGTTATTATTTTACTAAAATTTTTTATTTCGTTTTTTTATTTTTAATCGTTTTTTCGAATATTTGTATAGATAGTTATAAATAAATAAATAAAATTTATACTTTTACACTATTAATTCAGATCCGATAAATCAATAATCACCATTAATTATATTATTATTATTATTATTGTTGTTACTCATATAATATATAGATATACATATACAATTTAAAATGGTTAAACCAGGTGCCCCACGTGTTCATCAATCAAACAGTTTTACAAATAGAGTTAGTAAAGCTAACCATCAAAGTAATCCTGATAGAAAAACTGATCCAAATAAATCAAATTTACGTAGTAGAGCAACTATTAGAGTATGTATTATTAATAATAATAACGATAATAATAACGATAATAACTGAAATATTAATAAAATTATTATTATTACTAAATTTTAAAGAGATTAGCAATGTATTCAAAAAGACCAACACGTACTAGAGATGGTAAATTAATTTCAGGAGATTTCATTTCAAAAGATACATCACATGATACAAGAATTGCACCAGATCCACGTTGGTTTGGTAACACACGTTCAATTGGGCAAGATCAATTAAATCAATTTAGAGAAGAAATGGAAACACAAGTAAATAACCCATACAAAGTTTTATTACATGCATCTAAATTACCATTGGGATTATTAAAAGATTCCACTAAAAAAACACAAATGAATTTATTGACAACCGAATCATTTCAAACAACATTTGGACCAAAAAAACAACGTAAACGTCCATCATTAGCAGGTGGTATTGTAGATTATGAAAATATGGTTAATAAAGCAACTGAAACTGCCGATGGTTACGATGAATCAAAAGATAAAAATATTAAACCAGATGAATTAGAAGTTGAAACTCGTCGTAAAGATATTTTTGATAAAGGTACATCAAAAAGAATTTGGGGTGAATTATACAAAGTTATTGATTCATCAGATGTATTAATTCAAGTATTGGATGCTCGTGATCCAATGGGTACTCGTTCACGTCACGTTGAACAACAATTGAAAAAAACATCAAAACATAAACATTTGATTTTCATTCTCAATAAATGTGATTTAGTTCCAACTTGGGCTACTGCACGTTGGGTTAAAATATTATCAAAAGAGTATCCAACATTAGCATTCCATGCATCAATTACAAATCCATTTGGTAAGGGTTCATTAATTCAATTACTTCGTCAATTCTCAAAATTACACAATGATAAAAAACAAATTTCCGTTGGTTTCATTGGTTATCCAAATGTTGGTAAATCATCAATTATCAATACATTAAAAAGTAAAGTAGTTTGTAAAGCTGCTCCAATCCCTGGTGAAACTAAAGTATGGCAATACATTACTTTAATGAAACGTATTTTCCTTATCGATTGTCCAGGTGTTGTACCAGCTACTGGTGATTCACAAGCTGAACTCGTATTAAAAGGTGTAGTTAGAGTTGAAAATTTAGAAGATGCAACTATTTACATTCCAGAAGTACTCTCTAGAATAAAGAAAGAATATATCGTTAAAACTTACAATATCGCCGAATGGACTGATCATGAAGATTTCCTTACTCAAATGGCTGAAAAAACTGGTAAACTTTTGAAAAAGAGACAACCAAATATGAATGCTTGTGCTAAATTGGTCCTTTATGATTATCAAAGAGGTAAAATTCCATACTTTAAAGCTCCACCACATTTAACACCAGAACAAATTAAACAAGAAGAAATGGAAATCAAAAAAGAATTAACAACTCCAGCACCAATTGAAGATTCAAATACCATCTCAACTGCAACAAATTCTCATGAAGAAGCTGAAGAAAACACTGAAAAATTATTAAAAGAAAGAAGAAAGCTCTATGGTGATTTAGTTGTCAATCAAAAATTAAAAAATATTGCAATTAAAGCTGAATTCACTGAAGAAGATGCTCATGGTGAAGAATATGTTGATCCATTTGATGAAGAACCAGATTGGGATGATTTATATCAAAAAGAAGAAGATGAAAAAGATTCTGATGATGATGATGAAGATGATGAAGAACAAGAAGATGAAGATGAATTAAATGATGATGATATTTTATATGGTGATGATGATGATTTAGCTGATGGTGATTTAGAATATAATGAAGATGATGAAGAAGTTGCTCCAAAAAGTAAAGGTAATAAAAAATCTCCAACTCCAATCAAAAAAGGTAAAGGTAAACAAATTAAACAAGAACCAGTAGAACCAGTAGTCGTATTAAAACCAGTTGTTGGAAAGAAACAAACAGCAGTCGTTAAAAAAGTAGTTGAATCACCAGTTGCTAAAAAAGTTGCAGCTGTTAAAAAAGAAGTTGAATCTAAAAAAGTTGCAAACAAAAAAGTAGTTACCGCTACTACTGAAGAACCAATTGTTCAAGCACCAATCAAAAAAGTAGTTGCCAAAAAATCAACTAAATCAACTCCATCAGTTGTCGTTGAAGAACCAATTGTTGCTCAAGCACCAACTAAAAAAGTTGCAATCAAAAAGACAGTTGCTGCACCAGCAGTTGTTGCAGAAGAAGCACCAATTAAAAAAGTTGTTGCTACCACTAAAAAAGTAGTTGCTAAGAAATCAGTTGCACCAGTAGTTGAAACACCAATTGTTGAAGAAGCACCAAAGAAATCTGCTGCAGCTAAAAAGAAAGCAACAGCAGAAGCTAAAAAAGCAGCAGCAGTAATTGAACAAGACGATGATGAAGTTGAGCCATTAAAACCAATTGTTAAAAAGAAAACTGTAATCAAAAATAGTCCATTATTATCAAAAAAAGTTGAATTAGCACAACAAAAACAACAAGAACAAGTTATAAAACCAACATCAGTAAAGAAAACTAGAAAAGAATATAATGAATTACCAGAAGTTGAATCAGATACTGAAGCTGGTCCAAAGAAATCAAGAAGAAAAGCAATTGCTCAACAAAAAGCAGGTGTACATTTTTACGAAACTGCAAATGTTAAAAACAGAAATAGAGATAGAAAAACACCAAGAAAACCAAAATATCAACAATTAAAAACCTCAAACTCAAATATTAAAAAATAAATAAATAAATAAAATACATATAACCTTAAAAATAATAAATTACCTACAAAGTATCACAAATTTTATACCATTTTTTTTTGATTTCTTCGCGAATATTTTAAAAAAAAAAAAATTTATATTTTTTTAATATATAAATTTCAAAACCCACACGCATACTGAAACACACACAAAACAATTCTTTAATTTATATAATTTATAAAAAAAGGGTGTGTGTATATACATAAAATTTTAAAATTTACATATACTCATTTTTCCCAATAACAATAAAAAAAATATATATAGTAATAAATAATAGTAATTAATAATGTCAGACAATATTAAAGAAATAGAAGACGAATTTATAGATGAAGAAGAAGAGGAAGAAGAAGAAGAGGAAGAAGAAGAGGAAGCAATATTTACAAATACAAGTACACCACCAGTTGAAAATATAGATATAGTTGAAGAATTAAAAGATAGAATATTAAATGCAAATTTTGATGAACTTGACGAAAGTGAAATATTAATAAATGGTAAAGAATTGATTAAACAATCAAATTTATTATTGGAAGAAATAAAGGAATTGGAAAGTGGTAAAGATCTTTACCAACATAGTAAATCATTAGTTGATACAGTATTAAAGAAACAAGAAGCAAAAGAATTAATGGAAAAAGGTGTAGTGATTTTAAATCAAGTTAAACAAAATCAAGAAGCACAAGCGCTATTGGGTGAATGTAAATCATTTATTGATTTATTTTCAAAAGAGGATAAAGTTCAAACTATAATTCAACAGGGTAAACAATTACTTGATAGTATAAAATCACAACATCAAGATGAAAATAATAGTGCATCAACTATATTAAATTCAAAAGCAAATAGAGAAGCAATTGAATCACTATTCACTCAAGGTACAACTATATTTAAAGAGTTTAATGAAAATGATCAAAATTCATTATACTTGGATAAAATGAAGAAACTTTTTTTCGATTTGAAAGAAGCTGAATCAACTCGTATCACTTTATTAAATGGTATAGCTGAAGGTAAAAAATGGGTAGAATCATTAAAAGAAAAAGATCCTCAAATTAAAAGTCTATTGAATGAAGGTGAATTGATTTTTGATCAACTTGCTTCAAACCCTGAAGTATCCTCTCTATTCAATGACAGTAAAAAAATATTTGAAAACCTTTTATCAAATTCTGATCAAGATAAATTATTATTATTAGATCCATCAACTCCCGAAGTATGTATAAATAATTTATAACCATCTACAAACAAACAAATATATATACTAACTTTATCATTGCATCATCACACTATTATAGTTTAAAGTTTTAATTGAAAGAGGTGAAAAGATTGCAGGTGATTTAAAAGAACAATTAAAATCAAATAAATTAGTAGGTGAAGTAACACAAAGAGAAGATGTTAAAATATTTTTAGAAAAAGGAAATAAATTCATTTCTGAAGTTAAATCAAAAGAGCAGTTAATTGATTTCCTAAAGCAAAATAAAGAGTATTTATCAAATTGTTATACTCATATTCATATACGTATGCATACTAATACCAGGTAATTTATAAATACAGCTTTATTAAAGAAATTAAAAATACAATTGTACCATTTATAACAGATCAATTATTAAAAGTTCAAATACCAACAGTGAATGGAATTACTAAAGGATTTAAATATGAAATATCAAATTTAGTATTTGCAGGATTAAATATACCACCTGAGGGTGTTGATGTTGAATTTTCAGAAACAAATAGTATTACTGCATCAGTTAGTGGATTTACAGCACAATTGAAAAACTTTCAATGGTCATATAAACAAGAAGGTTTCCCATATTTAAAAGATGGTGGTACTGCAAATGCAAATGTTCAAAAAGGTTTCACATCACTAACATTTGATATTGATACAAATAAAGAAACTTCAACACCAGAAATTAAAATTACAAATATAGTTTTCAAAATTGAAAATTTAGAAGTATTAGTTCAAGAATCTGGTAAAGTAAAATGGTTATATAATTATTTAATTTCTAAATTTAGTGAATCAATTAAAGAAGTTGTTGAAGGTAAAATTAAAGGTACAATTACAGGTCACATTAATTCCTTATCAACTAAAATTAATCAAATAGTTGGTCAATATTGGAGTAAATTAATTGATAAAATTAAATCACCTTCAACTAATAATACACCAATATTACCAACTCCAAAAATTACTGAAGTCATTGAAGATAATCTTGATGATGGTGAAAAAGTTGTAAATTAAAATAAATTATTAAAGTTATTTAAAAAAAAATAATTTTTTTTTTTTTTTTTTTTTTTTTTTTTTTTTTTTTAATTTTTTTTTAAATTAAAAATCATAGTCATACATAATTTTGTAATTGTATCATCATCATATTGAAAATGAAGGGTGATAGAATGCCAACTATTCTACCACCGTTAGCGATGGAAGAATATACAGATACATGGTTTGACTTTTTATTAGATCCAATTAAATTAAATAATCATTTAAAAGATATTAGTAGCGGTAAATCAAATCATCCAAATGTATCAATGATAATTAAAACATTTTTAAAGCAATTTGAAAAATATACTGTATTGCAACAACAGCATTTATTACAACAACAATTAGATAATACACCAACTATACCAACTTCACCTTCTTCTTCTCCTCCACATCCTCCTCCTTTACCATCAACATCAACATCAACAACTACATCTACTACATCATCAACAACTACAACATCAAAAAGATCAAAATTAATTATAGATTTAGTTATAAATGTAATTACAAATTTAAAGTTTTCTTTGGATGATTTTGAAAAGAATATACCAATTAAACATCAAAGAACAATATTGGAACAACTTGAATCAAAAACAGATGTAGATATAGAGTATCAAACATTTTTAAATAGATGGATATTAAGAGGTATCATTAAAGGTACACCAATTAAATATTTATTATCAAATTATACAAGTTCACCTTCTTCACCAAATTTACAATCATTAAATAATGGTGGTGCTACCAGTAACAATACAACACCATCAAGTTGTCCATCAACACCACCATCAACACCACCACCAACACCACCATCATTCATTTCATTACAGCAACAACAATCACAACCAGCACAACAACAACAACAACAAAACTCATCAGATACAAATACATCATTGGAAGAATTATTTTATAAATCAAATTTATTTTTAAATGAATGGATATCAGAAAATTATGACGAAGATAAACCATCAGATATTGATCAGGTTGTACCAATTGTATTATTTGAATTGGGTGAATTTCAATTTTACAAAGAAAATTTTTACGATGCAAGAAAGTTATTTGATAGAGCAAATAAAATCATAACATCACCACAATGTTTAGCAGTCATTGAAAAATCAAATCAACAATTTAAAATTGAATCCTCAAATATTAAAAGTGTAGTTGGTAACAAGTTTCAACAATTATCAGAATATAAAGAGAAAATCCAATGTTTAATAATTGCATGTAAAACAATTGATTTATATGATAATGGTGATCAACAGAAAATGGACACTGATTCAAATACTAGTGGTGTTGGTGGTGCAAATTACAATTATGAAAATAACAAGAATTTTCAAATTGAAAAAGCATTATCATCAAATAATATTCAACAGGTTATTAAAATATTAGATTTGGATATGTTGGATTACAGTTCATCAACATCATTGGATTTTAATTTTAGACTAAATTTAGAATTTAATATATTACCATCATCATTAAAATTAAATAACAACAATGGTCAATCAACTACATTATTAAGTGTTCATTTTGGAAATTTAATTAAATCAACTATTCAATGTAAGTTGTTTTTTTGAAAAGCAATATAATCCAGTAAATTGGTTTTCTAACTTTCACAAAAAACTTTAAACAGATCAACATTATAATTATAGTTTGGATGAATTTAAAGAAATTAGTAAAGAATCAAGTCAAATATTTTTTTCATTAGTACAAGAAATTTTAAAACAAGGAAACCAAATTTATACAGATAAAATTGAATTTCTTTTGTTTAAAATATTCAACATTATTTCAAATGATAAGAAATTACATTATCCAGAAAATAATAATTTTATTCAAATTTTAAAATCAACATTACCAACATTATTTGAAAAAATTAATTCAACAACAATAACAAGTAATGGTAAAGTTGATATTCAAGTTTTAATTGGTAGTGGTAATAATAGTTTATTATTTAATAATTTTATAAAAGAGAATGAACCAATTAAAATTAATAATTTATTAGAGTTATTAAAACAACAATTTAATCTTGGTGTTCAACAATGTAATTCAATTCTTTATCAAAAATCATTGGATCTATTTGAACAAGGCGAATTGGAGAAATCAAAAACAATTTTAATTGAATATCTTGGTGGCAACAGCAGCAAATCATACAATTCAATTGATTATCAACTTTATTTATACAATTTAATTTTGAAAACATATAAACAACAACAAGAGGGAATGGTAGCAGCTGCTGGACCAAATAAAATCAAAACCAATCCTATTTTAATGGATTCATTTAAATTATTATTTGAAAAACATGGTCCGCCATCAGAATATATCGCAGAAAGAATATTTGCTACTTTGTTAAATAAAAGAAAATGGGAGGTTACAAAATTTATTTCAAACACATTAAAATCAAATAGTGATCATTCATCTGCTTCATTCAGTGAACTTGTATATATAGCAAATCATTTATCATCAATTGGTAAAATGGTTGATTCTGAAGAAAAAGAAAGAATTAAACAATTGGCATTATCAGCAAGTATTCAATCATCAATTGATTCTGCAATTTCCACATCAAGTAATGATATTGATGAAACAAACGATAATAATGACATCAACAACAACAACAACAACAACAATAATAATAATGGTGGTAGTAATACTCATGAAAATAGTGATCGTGAAGATAGTGATATGGATATAGATGATGATTTTACATCAGCAACAACTTATACAACAAACTCATCAAATCAATCCACTGCTTCAACTTCAACTCCAACAACATCATCATCAACAAATAGTAAATTAACTATAAATTCAAAATCCGAAGATATTTACATTGGTTTCCTTAGTTCCATTTTACCAAGATATGAACAAAAAAGTATACATTGGACATTCATTATTGGTAATAAATTTTATTGTAAAAATTCAAATCAAGTAGCAGGACTTTTAAATCTATTAGACAATAAATCACTCTACAATAGAATTGTATTTTTATTTGTTGGTCTCATTCATTCAATTCAAGTTTATAAAAAAGTTCAAAACGATTTAAATTTAGATCTCTATAATGAATTTTCAACCAAATTTTCAAATACAATTATATTTCCAAAGTAAGTAGAAATAGTAGGGGGTAACCCTCCCCTCATGTTAATTTTTATTAGAGTATATAAATATACCCAAACTAACCATAACCAATACATTCTCTTGCAGTAAACATTTTTCAATTGAAATTGAACCATTAATATTAAATGTATATTTGGATACATTAAATAGAATGAATAAAATATTTGGTATTAAAATTGAAGAAAAAGAGAAGAAATTACAACTTCGGTCGTCTGGTGGTATTGAATCTATGACAGTATTTAAAAATGGTAGAAATTTAATTTACATTGGTGATATTTATTTTGAAAAGAAATTTCATCGTGAATCACTTAGATATTATTTGTTGGGTTGTTCATTGGAAAATGCTTTCTTTTCAGATTCAACTAAAACATTGATTACAAATTCAAAATATTTACACAACTTGTCACGTAGATTATTTGATTGTTTTTATTTCTTACGTGCACCAATGCAGGCTATCGTTGTGTCACAATTATTTGGTAACCTTAATCAAACTTGTTTGGTTTCATTTAAGATAATTCAAGAAGAATATTATCAATTAGATTCAAATTATTTTCAATATATTTGGGAAATACCATTATTAGAAATACTATTAAATACATTTACAAAACAAAAAGATATTAAAAAAGTTTATTTATTGGTATGTAGTAATGTAATTACCTATAGGTACCTTTTATATATTATTAACTAATCATTACTGTTATTATAAAACAGAATCAAATTTTATCAAATCCAAATATCAATGAATTTAATCATCCAGAAATTCGAAAAAATTATATTAATAATTCAAAAATTAACTTTTTTAAAGATATTTCTTCAAGTTATTTATTGTCATAATTGATTGACTCATAAATTAAATAAATAATTTAAATCAGTCTATTATTATATTTTATTTTATTTTAATCATCTTCTTCAATAAAGTATACAAATGTTAATTAATTAATTTAATGTGATATTCTTAATGATAATAATGAAATATTATTTTTGAAATAAATATTTGAAAACACACAAAAAAGTTAGATCAATTAGAAATTAAAAATAAAACTGACTTTGCACAAAAACAAACAAATAAATAATAAAAATAACCATGTTGGTTATATTTTTAAAAATGTATAATTTCAAAATAAAATAGAGTGATTTTGGTACCAATTAAGATTTTTAAAAATACATAAAAAATAAATTTTGAAGATTAAAATTTTTTTTTTCATTTACCTTTCTATTCAACACACATTTCTTTTTTCATATTTTTTATTTTAATTTTATTTACTTCAAATACAGAACCATTATCTTGTTATAAATTATAATAATCTATTATCTATCATAGCATATTGGTGATAATCAAATAATAAATAAATTATTATTTGTAATAGTAATAAATATTTACAAATAATAATTTATTTATTATTGGAAATTATCTGAAAATATCTCAATCTTTTCAGCGAAAATATCTCATTCCCCACCTTTTCTATTTTTTTAGTATTTTCAATATTTTTATTTTTTTTTTTTTTTGATGCGGTTTGTTTTTTTTTTTTTTTGGTTTTTTTTTTTTTTTTTATTTAAAATAATTTTTTAAAAATTTAATAAACAAAATTAATGCGTTTCCATTTTCAACCGGGGGGGCAACCGGGGGAATCCCATCTGTCGCTAAACCAACATCAACTTCATCAACTAGTAAATCATCATCTGGATCAATATATGATGATGGAAAATCAAGTATGTTGAAACAATTTTATTGAATTTAAATATGTTGTAATTATTCGTCATTACTAATTATTATTATTTTTTTATTTAATAGCAAATTGGAGAGGATAAATCAAATTAATATCATTATGTAATAACATGCTACAGCATAAAACAATAAATCATATATGATTCATTTTTCAACAAACTTTTTTTTTCAAAAAAAAAATTTCGTTTTTATTTTTTTTTTAAAAAAAAAAAATATTTTGTTTATTTCACCTTATCTTAATACATATATATTTTTATAAAACCATTTTTATTTCATTCACTCATAATCATCATTCACATCTTAATGAATCGTCCACCAAGAATTCCACAAGGAGTATCAAGAATGGGTACATTTAATGTTAGATCAGGATCTTCATCTAAATCATCAAATCCATCATCAGGAACTACATCCGATGGAAAAGATGGTAAGTTCATATTTTTTTCTTTAAATAAATACATTTTGAATAATTATTAATTATTACTATTATTATTATTATTATTATTATTATTATTATTATTACAAAGCAAATTTTAATTATCCTTAAATAAACATCATATGAACATCACATGTTCAACCAATACTCTTTAGTATATGGTAATACACAAGATTATTATTTTTGTTAAACCCATTTTCTGTGTTGATTTCTCCATACAAAAAACGTTTTTTTTTATATAATTCAGACCTAACTTTCATTGAAAATATCTTATTGATTACTTTTTTTTTTAAAAAAAATAAAATAAATATTTATTTTAAATTTATTTTGTTTTTTTTTATATAAAACACATATTATAACTCATTTATATATATTTCAAAATGAACCGTCAAGTAAGAAATGTTCATGGTTTATCAAGACAAGGAACATTTAATGTTTCATCAAATTCATCAAATTCATCAAATTCATCAAATTCATCATTTTCATCAGGAACTTCATCAGACGGAAAAGGTGGTAAGTTGATATTTTTTTCTTTTAAATAAATTTTTCTAATTATTAGTTATTAATTGTTATTATCATTATTATTACAAAGCAAATTTTAATTAACAAACTTAAAATAAACATCATATGAACATCATATGTTAAACAATACTCATTGGTATGTCACACAAGATTGTATTTTAATTGCTTCTTTTTTTTCTTTATTTTTTTTTTTTTTTTTTTTAATTATTTCTAAACTAATTACAATATATATTTTTATATTATTTACTTTTATTTACTATTTTATAATTTTTTTATATTTATTGTACATGGTATGAAAATATAAGGAAGAACAACATTCTGGCTAATTGATTATTTATTTAAGATTCTTATAATCATCTTTAAAATGCCAAAAATAAAATATCTTGGGATCACATTCTGTCACATTTTTTTACATTTTTTTATTAAAAATAAAAAAAAAAACCATCACTTTAGACCAAACAATATTTTAATATTTTTTATTTTAAACAAATAAAACAAATAAAACAAATAAAAACAAATAATCTAATAAAATGAGTGGAACCGTATTGAATTCAGCATTTGGAGTTGGGGGTGGCTATCGTGTTTATATACAACCTACTTCAAAACCAGTTCAATTATCTAATGAGAAGAAATGTATGTTTTTTTTAAATAATTATGTTTCATAAAACATTAATTATGGTTTCTAATTAATTATCATATTTAGATTTTACTCCATAAAACATCATCATCATTATCTACAACATTTTTTTTTGTTGTTTTTTAAAAAATAAACAAATAAAAATCATAATAGTTAATCAATCAAACCTTTTAAATTGGTATGGAATGAAGACCACATGTGATCAATTAGCCGATAAGTTTTTTTTTGTTTTCTTTTTGAAGTGGTGTTTCTATTGTATATACAAAAATATTATTTAAATATCTTGTCTCTTAAGAGAATTTTAAAATATCTTGAACATGGATACTTGATTTTTTGGTTTTTTATTATTTTTTTTTTATTTTTTCTTATTATTTTTATTTTTTATTTTTTATTTTTAAACACCATTTTCCTCACATTCACAAACATACAAAAAACATATAAAATATAAAAGATGAACATATTTTCAAGCGGAGGAGATAGATTTTATGCAACAACTTTAATTTCTCAACCTTTAACACCTGTTAAAGTATCAACCCCACCAAAAGGTGCAGCTAATAACAATGGTAAAAAGTAATTAAATTAATTAAAAACATCCATCATTGTCATCTTCATCTTCATTTAATCAACAATCAACTAATACAAACTTTTTAGATTTGATCCATAATCAATAATGTAACGACCAGACAACAACATTTTTTAAAAAAAAAAAAAATAAGAATAAACTTTATTTTATCATTTTTTTTATCAATCACCAACCAACTATAATAATGTACAAACGATATTTATATCCACAATGTATTAATTTAACTACTATGGCCAATAAATTACATTTGTATCTTGATCTATAAAACTATGATTTAAAATTTGTGTAAATGAACTTGTAAAAATTAAATCTTCAACAGATGAAGGTATTAAACCTTTTGTAATTGGTTGTGATAAATTTCCAATTGTTACAGTTTCGACAGATGAAGGTATTGATCCAATTTCTAATATATTTTGTGATGGTGATGTGAATTCTATTAATTCCAATTCTACAACTGATGATGGTATAATTCCAGGTGATAATAATTGATCAAAAGAACCTGTCAAAATCAAAACTTTAACTGATGTCGGAATTGATCCAATTTCTAATAATGTTTGTTCATCTATTACTAAAACTCCTTTTTCATTTGGTTTTAAAATTATTGTCATTGTGTTTGTTTTGTTGGAAATCAATGAATAATTTTTTTTTTTTTTTTCGACTTTTTGATTTTTTTTTTTTTTTACTTTTTACTTTTTTTTCATTTTTATTTCAATCATTAATCACAATATTATATTTATTTTGTAAAAACAACAATTAATCAACACATTTCCTTCCTCTTCATTACTACAACAGTGTTTTTAAAAGATATATAATATTTAGATAGATATAGAATGAATTTCATTACACATAAATCAATAACCTCAATTTCATCAAATCAAGGTTTAGCACAATCAATATTTAAAAGATCATTATTTGTTCGTGGTAAAAATGTATTTGAAATAAATGATCCAAATGCACCAACGTAAAAATCATATTGAAAATACAAAGATAAATAGAAAATACACATTTAGCACTATTGGTTTACTAACCTCATTATCATAATAATCAGTACATACCCAGTTAAACATATATTTTGTCTTGATCGTAAAGTTAAAGGTAAAGCAGGTGCAAAATTAATAAGATATAATGAATTTGTACCAGCAACAATTTCAGGTGGTGGTTTACCATTAAGAAATATTTCAATTGAATGGGGAAGAGTTTGTGGTTTAATTCAAAGCAAGAAATTTTTCAAAGATAGAAAATTTATATTGGTACGTGTATAATCAAGAAATTAATATATATATTACATACATATTCACATATAACATGTTTAATATTAATAATATTTTCCCATTGTAATATTATACAGAACATTAATGATAATGAAAAAATTGTTGGTAAATTATCATATGCTCAATTACACCCAATTTCAGAAAGAGCAATGTATTTAAAATTTAATAGATCAGATGAAGATGTTGAATCATTTAAACATGACGAATTACCACATTTAGCAAAAGAAAGAAAAAGACAAGAGAAATTAGCATTACAAAGACAAGAAAGAAAAGTTTATAATGATCTTCAAAATATTGATCTTTCATTCAAACCTGTAATGAGAAAATCAGATATATCAAAAGAAAGAGAAGAATAAATAATTGGAAATCATTGGGAAAAAAAAAACAAAATTAAATAATAAATAAAACAAAACAAACAAACAAATATACATATATAAATATACATTATATATTAACTTTTTTATGATATTTTATTGTTATTACTTTTTTTTTTTTTATGATATTTTATTGTTATTACTTTTTTATTTTATTTTATTCATGATTATTATTTATTAATACAGCAAAATTGTTAATGTGTGTGTTTGTTTAACCTAATAAAATACTATTTGATTCAGGAGATAAACCAGGTAATACAGAAATTTTAAGATAATTCTTTTCAGATTTAGCAGAATAAGTTTGAGGTGATTGAGTTGTGTTTGATGATTTCTCTTGAATTTGATCAACTTTTGTGAATTTTAATTCAGATAAACCTTTTTGAGAACGATACCCAATTGAATCTTTAAATTCAATTACCAATGGTTTACCCAATTGTTTTTGATATAAATTTGAAAGGAGGGTAATAAACACAGTTTTTCTGTTGGTTTCACAAACGTAGTCATGTTCATTTGAGATATGAACAACAAAGAAATCATCTGAAAGTTTAGAGAAAGAAATCTTTTCAATGGATGAAAATGGAATTTTTCTTTTAACAGTGAACCAAGAACCATCTTTTTTTAATTTATGTGGCGCAATTGGAAATATATTTTCATTTGTAATGAGTAAACTTCTTTTTTGAATTTTATGGTGACGGCTAACTTTTGATACGTTTACAGATAATTGTAATGTTGAATTAACATTGTTATTCTCTTCTCTTTTCAATGTATCAATTGTATATTGATCTTTTGAAAGTGATAAGAAATCACCAATGAATGCAATAGATGATAATTTAATGGAATGTCTATTACGTTCTTTATTATTTTGAAATATATTTTGTGATTGATTCTTTAATTTTACACATTCACGACGTAATAACCAACCTCTGTATGCTCTTTGAATTTTTCTTGCTGCCAATGTTTGTTTATACCATTTACGAGTACGATACATTTTCCAAATGGATGCAATTTTAGTTGCTAAACGATCAAGTGCATCATTTCTCTTATCTTCCAATAGGAATAATGGTTGTGGATTACGTATGAATATTTTTGATTTACCAAATTGAATTTCTTCTTTTGGAATTGCACCAACACCAATTTCATCAAGTAATAATTGAACACCACGTTCAGCATCACCTGACCATTTTGGCCAAGTACATTTTGTAATCATATAGTAACGACGCATAAATTTGGTAAATGTTTGACGATAACAATAACCAGCACGACGTACCAATAAATTTTCATATAAACCAAGATATTTAACTTGTTCAGCACATTTCTCTTGATCAAATTCCAGTGCACGTTTATTTTCATTTGGTTTAATTGTTCTGATGTAATGTGGTGAACAACTATACAATGATTTCAAAAGTGATGCAACTTGATTCTTAAATTGAAATCCTGCAGTAATTGGTCTTTTCTTATCGGTTGGTATAAATGTTTTAGCTGATACATTAGCAAATCCATTCTTTGAAAATTTGTCACGATTCTTTTTATCTGCTTCACTATCAGTTTCAACTGGTGCAACATATTTAAATATATCAACTAGTAATTGACATGAACTTGATGTTGAAAGTGATACTAAATCATTGAATAGTGTATCTCTATTTTTATCAAGGAAACCATCAATGTTATAATAAACTTTACCAGCATAATGATTAATAATGAATTGAGAATTCTTTTGTCTATCAACTTTTGAATAGTGTGAATGATTGACAAAATGTTTATTGAATTTTTCAATCATTGTTTGATCATTTCCTTCTGGGAATAAACATTCTTCATCCAATAAACCAAGTATACCAATTGGTTTCTTTTCAATTAAATCAACACATGCTTTATTATTAATGTATGCAATTGGTACCCAAGTAATTCCTTCTTGAACATACTCTTCTTGTTCAGTTTTCAATGTAAGGTCAATGAAAATTTGTTGAAGGGTTTCATTTACATAATTGATACACATTTGTTCAAATGAATTATTTTCAAAAATTTCAAAACCATAGATATCCAATACACCAATTACTTTACCAGCAGTTTTAACTTGCATTGATAAATTGATAGTTCTAACAATGTAATCAAATAATTTAGAGTAGATTGCTTTTGCATATGCATCACGTGCATATATTGCTTGTTCAACAGTTTGTGGTACTTGATAATTTGAAATACGTGCACCTTGACCTGTACTAATCATACGTGATACCAACGATGATTCCAATGTTGAACATTCAATACCCATTAACAATGATATAGTTGATGCTAATTTCTTATCTGCAATGGTTGCAACTCCATTGGCATTCTTATTAAATGTTAAATTACCCAATAACAATATGGCAGATAATGTTTTAAATATATCTGTTTGAATCGTTTCATTAATTCCAACTACTTTCATTGCATTTTTAGTTTGTTTAAATGATACAACATCATCTATACCATCTGCATTGAAATTGTTATTGGAAGTACCATTTTTATTCAAATATGTATATTGGTCAGCACTTAGTAAGTGGTATTGTTGTTTTTCTTGATCGGTTGATCCTTTTAGCAATTGATAGAAAATATGGAAATTTCTTTCACCTGGTGTTTGATTGATAACACGTGATTTCTCCAATAGATAATTTGTAATTTTACCACCTTCTGGATCACCTGAAATATTGAATTGAATTTCCATATATTTACCAAAACGTGATGAATTATTATTACGTAATGTTTTTGCATTACCAAATGATTCCAATAATGGATTTGATTCTAAGATTGTTTTTTTTACACGTTCTACTTCACTACTACTACCAGTAACAGATGCAATATATTGCATGATATATTTGGATGCTTCAGTTTTACCTGCTCCAGATTCACCAGATATAATAATACATTGATTCTCACCTTCACTCTTTAATGCTCTATATGCTTTATCTGCAATACTAAAAATATGTGGAGGGATTTCAAATTCATTCTTACTTTTATACATTGCAATTTGATCATTTCCATAAAGTCCAGAAATTTGTTTGTAGGGATTCAATGAAACTAATACATTTCCAATTGATGTCTATACATAATCATAATAATAATATTAGAATTACTGAGTATACATATTACACATTGATTTAATGACCGCATGAAAACTTACATAAATTAAACCTTCTTTATATCTTTTTTGTAAATTTTCCAATAGTGCTTTTTCAGATACTTCTGAAAGCATTACTAAATCTTCAACACCAACAATTTTAGATGCATCTCTTCTAAATGTTGTCATTGTCGTTTTTAAAATAAATAAAATGAATAAACTATAGTGTTACACAATTGCTATTTAAAAAAAAAAAAAAAAATAAAAAAAAAAAAAAAAAAAAAATTTTTTATTAAAAAAATTTTTAAAAAAAAATAAAAAAAAAAAAAAAAATTTATTTTTTTATAAAAATTTTTTTTTTTAAAAACATT
>JACAFY010011788.1:0-25342 GCA_015252635.1 Dictyostelium capitatum
CCCCCCCCACCCGTCCCCCGCGAGCTTGGAGTTGTGGTTGGGGGGGGGTTGTTTTTATTTTGAAATTTTTTTTTTTTTTTTTTTTTTTTTTTTTTTTTTTTGAAATAGATGAAACAATAATTTTTTATTTTTGCTTTATTTTAATTATATCTTTCTCTCTTTTTCTCCTCCCTATAAATAATTTACTTTTTATTATTTAAACAGTTCAAAAATAAATAAATTTAAAAACACATATGAACAAACATATCCTTTATATTAAGTGGACTTTAACATATACCACCCCACGTGTAAAGTTATAATTATCATCTGTTTATTATTACATACACATCTTCAAAGATCCATAAAGGGTGTTAACACAAGAATTATTACTACATTTTTGGTGAAATGATTCATTAGATACAGTAAAGTTGTCATTAATTATGAAAAGATTAAAAATTAAAAACCAAATAAAAGAAATACTCCCTTTGATTGTTGTTATTATTATTATTATTATTATAAATGTATAAGTTTTAGTTTATTACAATTTTATATTTTTTTAAAATATTTAAAAAAAAAATATATTACATTATTATTTTTATATTATTTTAAAAGACTCCGCAACAAACATTGAAAAATGTAGCGGCAATACATAAAGCTGATACAATAACCATAATAATCCAACTTGTAGATGGACCTTGAGAATAACCATCTTTTTTGTATGAAAAGTCATAATTACCATTATCACAAAGATCTTCAAATCCAGATAGTGCATTAGCTTTACAATCTTTCTTTGCAGCTTGTCCAATACCCTGTAAATACATAGTGGGAAAAAAAGGAAATAATAGAAATGAATTACATTAGAATATATTTACAAAATATAGAGAAAAAAAAAAGGGTGTACTCTCATTGAATGTAATTCTACTTACAAGGAAAATAAACATTGAAAGTAAAGCACAAATTGTAGCAATGATTAAAATGAATTTACCCAACATTGGTAATATTGAACCAACTAATGGAATCTTTTCTAAAATTCCGATGGTGGCTAACAAGGAAATAACAGCAGCAATAATCAATACTATCCAAGCGAGAATACAAAATGCTAATGATGCATTATAAATATTAAAAGTATTTTTAGCTGCATCTTTTTCTTTGCTTGTAAATGTATGTGTTGTTTTTTGTGTTGTATCTCCGTCACCATTTTTTAAAACGAAGTAAGCTTCATTATATTTTATATAAGTTATAGAAGTACTAACATTTTCCACCTCGAATTTATTGTAATACCAATATGTTGAAAATGAAACAGTACATAAAACCAATGCAACCAAAATAAGTAAAAATGATATTAATGCGGTGACCTTCATATTTGATTATTATTGTGTTTAAATTATTTATTTAAAATATTTGTTTAAAATTATTTGTTTATATTTTTTTTTTTTGTAAAAATAAAAAGAAATCCAAAACAGAGGAGGATGTTTTTATGATATGAAAAAAAAATCAAAAATAAAACATATTTAAATTAAAATTAAATGCATTTAAATAGAATTTTAATTATAATAAACAAAACAAAAAAAAAAAAAAAAAAGTTACATTTTTAGATATTTAAACTGAATTGAATTTTTAAAACCAAAATTATAACGATTTTTACCACTATTCCAACCATGATATTTAACCGAATTATGTTTTTTTCAAAGTAAAATTATAATTAAATATTGTGCAAAAATGTGAAAGTGATGTGTTAGAAAGTTAGTGTTTTTTCATGATAATTCTAATTTTTGAGCCCATCAAAAAAATAAAAGTCACATTTATTTCCTTTAAAGAAAAAATATGATAAAATTTTTAATATATTTTCAATTGTATGAAAGTGTTAGTTTTTTTTTTTATTGTAATAAATTTGATATGCTTGTTTTAATAACCAATTACCCACACAAATTTTTTTTTTTTTTTTTTTTTTTTTTTTATTTTTTTTTTTTTTTTTTTTTTTAAAAAATTTTTTTTTTTTTTTTTTAAAATTTATAAAAAAAAATTTTTTTTTTTTTTTTTTTTTTTTTTTTTTTTTTTTTTTTATAAATTTATTTAAGGGCAAATGATGTACATGTATCATCTATGTTAAAAATGATCATTATTAATTGCAATGCCAATAGTGTTTATTATAGGATGTAAAACTGAATTTGTGTGAATGTATGAAAGTGTGAAGTTGTTGCATTTTTTATTTTGATTTTTTTTGAAAAGCTCAAAAAAATGACAAAGCGACAACCAAATATCAAACAACTTATTTGTAATAGGCAATTTTTTTTTTATTAATATACAATTTATTCATGAATAATAGACTTAATTTCCTGGAGTGTTATTTACAAATACACCAGCGAAAATAGTAGTGAAACAAGCTGCCAATGAGAAACCGGTACCAATAACAACAGCAATCCATGAAGTACTTGGACCCCATTTAATTGTGGCAGAAGAAGAAGTTGAGTTTGATGTAGCACCTTCAGATATTGAACCAACAAATTTAGTGTAAGCATCACTACCACAGATTAAATCAATTGAAGATTGGTCAATTGCCATATTTTGATTTCTACAATCTTGTTCTCTTGAACGTGGTAATCCCAAAAATACAAACATAGAGATCAAGCAGAAAACAGATGATATACATAAAATGAATTTACCAATCATTGAAATCATTGGAATTGGAATCAATTCAAGTTTACCAATAATTTGTAATATCAAAATAATTGATGCTATTAATAATGTTATCCATGCTAATATATCAAATGCTAAACTTGCATTAAATATTTCAATTTGATGTTTATTTTCTGCTTTGTATGAATCTGGATAACCACTTTCAATTGATTGTTTATTACCATTTATATTCATTGTAATTCTTGCACCATTATATTTTAAATATGTTTTTGTACTCATCATACTTTGACTACCACCATTTGAACTATCTACATCCATATAATACCAATATGCTAATAATAAAAACATATATACACATAAATTAATTAGTATTAAAATTATATTTTTATTTTTTAAAATTTATAAACAATGAATACTTTACATGAAAAAGCCACTGTTGTTGCAACTAAAGCTAAAAAACAAAATACAAATGAAACAATTGCTGATATTTTCATTTTTTTTTTTTTTTTTTAATAAATAATAAGTTATAATTAAATAAGTAGATAAATAAATTTATAATTGAATAATTAATGATTAATATTATTTTTGTAAACTATTTATACCCAGTTTCATTTTATTTTTTTTTTATTTTTTTTTTATATAATCAGTTTGTTTGTTCGTTGAAACTAAATTGATCGTTTCGTTTACTAAAAGTACTTTATCACCAAACAATATGAAAAATAATATTGATGATTATCACCAATCAAATTTCTTGATATTTTTTGATAAATTAATTAAAACTGGTCAATCAACAAAAAACGAATCGACAGTTTTGAAAAAATTTAAATTTAAATTTTTTTTAAAGAAGATCTTTCAAGATTTGAATGTGTGTTTAATTTTTTCAAGTCTGAAAGCAGAAATTTCTCTAACGTACATTTTTTTTTTTTTATATATTCATATTAATGAATTATACACCAAATTTGTAAAGTTGATATAATGGTGAATTGTTTTTTATTGGCTTGTTTATTATAATAATAATTTAATAATTGGTTTATTGGTTGTTGTTTATTTACATCCAATTACTTTTACCAAATTTATCATTCAATGAAGTAGATCCTCTTACTATATTATTTAAGTGTTCTTTGTCAACAGTACCAATCTTTAATTCTTCATCTCTATTAAATGAAAATTCTTTTTTACCAGTTGTGCTATTTGTAAGATTTGATTGTTTATTCTTTTGTGCATGCATTGAAAGTAATGATTCTGATCTATTTTTATCATTGTACGATCTCATTTTCTCTTCGGTTTCTTTTTGTCTTAATTTTTCAAATACTTTCTTCTTTTCATCTGCTTCATCGTTATTTGTTAAACCAGGACCAATTATTGGTTTTGACACATTACCTTTTTGACTAAATTGTCTATTTGAAGTTGAATCTATTCTACCAGTTGGTAATTGTGTCATCCATTCTTCTCTTTTTGATACTTTTACACTACTACCATCATTATTATTGGTATTATCATTTCTAACTCTTTCCCATTCTGATTTTATATCTTTATCTTCATCATCACTACTACTATCATCATCTTTATTAAATGATGGTCCAATTGAAGGTCCCATTACTCTATTTCTTGAAGGTATTTGTGGACCAACTGTGTGTTTATTACTACTACTTTCATCATCTAATCTTGGTCCCATTACTCTTTTTTGTGGTATTTGTGGACCAACTGTTGTTTTACTGTTATTGCTGCTATCATCTTTATTTAATCTTGGACCCATTACTCTATTATTTGTTGTTGGAGGTGGTTGTGGACCTAAAGTTGTTTTGTTACCATTATAATCGTCATCTAATCTTGGTCCCATTACTTTTTTAAATGATGGAGGAGGAGGTTGAGGTGATAAAACGTCATTATCTGTATTATTATTATTATTATTATCTTTATTATTATTATCATTATCAGTTTGTTTTGGTCCTACCATTAATCTTTTAGGAGGTGGTTCAACTGATAGAATTTCACTACTGTCACTGTTATTGTTTGTGTTTGTGTTTTTACAATTATCATCCATTAAACGTTTTTTATCATTGTTGTTGGTGTCTTTATCATTTTCATTAGATGTTGTAGTTGTTGTTGGTCTTGCTGGTCCAATGAAACTCATTTTTAAATTGTAATTTTTATTTTATTTTTTAAAATCTGAATAATATCTTTTTGGAAATCAGTTAAAAAAATTTGAAAAAATGAAAAAAAAAAAAATAAATAAAAAAAAAATAAAAATCAAAATAAATTTCATTTTTACAACAAACATATTTATTGTAAAGATATTAATATGGAAGATACAAATAATGGCAACAATAATAATATAGATAAAAATAATATAGATAATAATAATGTAGATAATAATAATAATAATAATAATATAGATAACACAGGAGGAGAAGAAGATATAAATGTAGAAAAGATACTAAAAAGAAAAGAAAAAGAAAGAGAAACTAAATTAGCATCAATGATGAGTCATTATCATCAAAAGTATTCATCTCCTTCATCACCTTCACCAACTGTAAATAATAATAATAATAGCGATAATAATAATAATAATAATAATATAGATACCGATACATCATTTGATAGTAGTTTAAATAACGATAATGATGATGACGATGAATTTGAAAGTGAAGAATATAAACAATCATTAATTAATAGAAAGGCATTATTGGCAGCAAAAAAAAAAGAATTATTGGCTGAACAAATGAAAAAATATAATGAAAAATATGAAAATATAATATCTGGTGTAAATACAATTTTATCACCAACTGCATCTTCAACTTCATTAAATTCATTATCTTCAACATCACAACAATCTTCAAATAATAGTAGTTTAAATACATCACCAGTTTTACTATCACAACAACTTCATTTACCTACATCAACTAGTAATGATGATATTGAACAATCATCTTCATCACAACCACCACAACATAATATACAAACACAAACACAACTTTCACAACAAGATAAAGAAAAACAACAACAAGAATACTTTTCAAAAAAAGAAAAAGAAATTAAAGCAAGACAACAACAACAATTAGAACAATTACAACAACAGCAAAAAGAAACTGAAAGACAACAAGAAATTGAAAGACAATTAATTGAACAACAAGAAATTGAAAATAGAGAAAATCAATTATTATTTGAAAAACAACAACAATCACAACAACATGCTATATTAGAAAATCATCAACAACAATCACAACAACCAATACTACAACCACCACCATTAATATTTGAAAAGAATGATATACCATTATTAACAAATGTAGGATTTGTAACATTGAAAAATATTGAATTAAATGCAATTAAATGTTCTGAAGAAGTAGTTTTATTAACTAAAACTTTAAATCAAAGTTTATCTTCTGTAAGTAAAACAATATATATATATATATTATAATTTATATTATCATAATATCTAAAATTATATTAACTATATATGTTTTTTTTTCATACAGATTACAAAAATATCAATTGAATTATTTGAAACATTTAAAGGATCAACAGAATTGACATGTGGTTCTGTTACAAATTCAGTAAATGAAACCAAAGAAATGATTGATAAATGTTTTGAACTAAATAACCATACAAAATCTGTTATTTCATTACATCAAAAGATTAAATTGGTTAGAGAACAAATCGATAAATTTGACCAAATCATTCATAATGCCGTTAAACAATTGGATAAAAATAAAAATTAATCATTGGTAATTAAAATAAAAAATAAAAAACAAGCACACAAACACACATGCTATAATGCACATTGCATACAAATACACATATAAATATAATATTGTATGTCATTATATTAAAAATGAAATTTTTTTGACAAATTCACCCACACTTATTTTTTTCATTTTTTTATTTTTTTTTTTTTTTTTTTTTTTTTTAAATTTTTATTTTTTAAATTTTAAACAAATAAAATTTTTTATTTTAAATATAATATAGTACCACAAAATAGTATCGATTCATATTATATTATTATTATTATCATAGTATATATTGTTTTAAAGGTAATTAATATATTTATATATATTCATATAAGCGGTTAACCTTTGTTTTATAAAAAAAAAATAATATATTGCGCTCTAAATTTTTTATTTCAGCGCTAAATTTATATCATAAAAAAATTAAACAAAAGATTTTTTTTTTTTCCCTCTTTAGTATTTATTATCATTCTTTCACACTATTGTTCATATTTGTATGTAAAAATAGATTTTTTGTATGACATTAATTTACCTCTTTTTATTATTTTTTTCAGCGCTATAATTGTTTTTATAATAATTTCATAAAAATTAATTTTTTTTTTAAATTTTAAATTTTTTTTTTCGGCTTGCATAGTAATAATTGGTTTATTTGTATAACATATATAATATCACGTGCATATAAATAATAAATTATTCAAATATTTATAATAATAGCAATAATCATATAGTACAAGTGTTAACACTACATCACACAATAATAGCGAAGTAATATATTTATTAATTAAAATTTAAATACACACAAATATAACCATATAGTTTTTATTAAAAAAAAAAAGGTAGTAAATAGATGAACTCTGATTCGTCAACAATTTCATTACTACAACAATATCACCAAAAACATTCATCAAATAACAGTAGTAGTAGTAATAAAACCATTCCACTTTCACCAGATAGAAATAACAATAATAAAAACATTAATAAAATGGCAGACGAACATTCACAAACAATAACTACAACCAACACTACAAATAATAATAATAATAATCATATAAATGCACCAACAAGAAATAGGTCAACGCAAAAAAGACCAAGCAATGGATTAGCCAATGAAGCAGATGAAGCAGGAACAACAAGTAGTCATACAGAACAAACAACAGTTGGTCAATATACCACAACAACATCATCGTCATCATCACTGCCACAATTAGATCCAATGTCACAAATTCAGTCAATGGCATCAATACAAACTCCATATATGGTTAATAATAAATCTTCCTCTACATCAAATTTAAGTACTGATAAGAAAATTCAAAATTCACTCCAATCATTAAGAAATAGTGCAAGAAATTATAATAACATCAATAATAATAATAATCATAATAATAATATTAGTAACATCAGTAATAATAACAATAATCACAATAATAATATCAATATCAATAATAACAATAACAATAATCATAATAATAGTACTTCACCTAGAGATTCATTATCACTTTCATCATCAACATCTTCAATTTCACCAACATCAACTCCATCTTCATCACAACAGGTATCACAATCACAACCATTACCAGAATCACAAACAACAACATTAACTGGTAAAAAAAGAAGAACATCATCAACAATCAACCCGACTACCACCACAACCACTACAACTACTACACCAAAACCAACTAAAGCATCAAGTAAAAAAACAGCAGCAAATAAAAAATCCAAAACAACACCTGTAAGAAATAAAGACAGAGAAGATGATGATGACGAAGAGGATTATGAAGATGAAATGGATGATGAAGAAATGGAAGATGAATTGGAAGAAGATGGTACAAAGAGTAAAAATGGAGCAAAGAAAAAAGCACTAAACAACAAAAACAAAGCCAATCGATCAAAAACAGGTAATAGATTTGACAATTCACTTGTTCAATTAACTAAGAAGTTTTTAGATTTAGTTGATAAATCACCAAATGGAGTATTGGATCTCAAAGTTGCTTCAGAACAATTGGAAATTTCAAAAAGACGTATCTATGATGTAACATGTGTTTTGGAAGGTGTTGGTCTACTTGAAAAATGTTCAAAAAATCAAGTTCTTTGGAAAGGAGTTGAATCTAAAAATTCAAATAATCCTGAAGATCATGCTCTTTTAGATCCTAAAAATGTTGATAAAGATAAAAAAGAATTGAAAATAATGATGGAAAAAGAAGCTTCTATTGAAAATGCAATTAAAAAAGCAAACAAAAATATTCATAACCAATTATATGATCCAAAACTATCAAAGTAATTATAAATCCGGTTATTAATAATATTATCTATTCACACTAGCATAATACATACTAATGCTCGATCAATATTCTACAGATACATGTTTGTTACACATGATGATTTAAGAAATGTTGAAAGATTAAAAGGAGATACAGTAATTGCAATTAGAGCACCATCAGGTACAAGATTACAAATTCCTGATCCTGATGAAGGTATGGAAGAAGGTAAAAGAAGATATCAAGTTTTATTAGATAATGAAACATCTGTACCAATTGATGTATTCCTTTTAAATCAATCAGCTACAAATGATCAACCACAACAACTACAACAACAACAACAACAAAATACAACAGAGAATTTCGATGATAGTTATGCAACTACTGCAATTACAAATGCATTGGTTAATATAAATAATAATAGTCATCCATTACTTTCACCATCAAAACAAAATAATAATTTTTTAGCACAACAAAATTTATTTTGGGAACAAAATTCATATACTACATTTGTTGAAAATAATAACAATCAACAACAACATCAACAACACCACCACTCTGCAAATTCATCATCCTCATCATCGTCATCAACAACAGGATTACAACAACCAATACATCATCCACAACAATTTAAAGGTTCAGCACCAAACTTACCAAATCAACCACAATTTTCAACAGATCCAATTTATGAACATTCAAATGAATTTTATTTTGAATCAATGATTGATTCAGAGGGAATTTCAGAACTTTATACAGATGATTCATTTTTAACTCAATCATTTGATGATTTTGGTAATCAATCAATTGAATCTTAATAACAATAACAATAACTATAACAATAACAACAGCAACAAAACCAACAATTTTAGAGTATTTAAGACTTGTGTGTAAAAATTAAAAAAAAAAAAATTTTAAAAACTTTAAATAAATTATGAAAAGAGTAATATCTTTTTCATATGTAATGTATTTAAATACTTTACGTGTATCAATTTTGTATTTAAATACTTTACGTGTATCATCATTTGCAATAAAAAAAATTTAATAGTGTTTTGATTTTTTTACCTTTTTTTTTTTTTGCAAAGCAAAACGAGTTTTTTTTTCTAAAACGTACATTATTTGTCTTATGCAATTCGTATAAAAAATGAAATTAGTTTTTTATTTTTTATTACTATTGTCATTAATCCAAATATCACAACAACAACAACAACAACAACAACAACAAACTTCAATAAATATATATATAAATAATAGTGGTAATGATAACAATGGAGATGGTTCAATGAATAGTCCATATCAAACAATTTGTAAATTAAATCAAGTTTTAAACAATTCAACAATAGTATCAATCAATACAATAACAATAAACATTGCATATGGTGAATACTATAATATTAATAAACCATGTATAATAGAAATAATAAATATAAATAATTTAATAATGATACCATATGGTAATGAAAACGAAAGTGGTAGTGGTAGTAGTAGTAATAATAATAACGGAAAAAATATTCAAAAAGTTAATATAAAATATATAAATTTCAATATTATAAATTCAACATTAACTATAAATGAATTAAATATTTCAATTTCAAATAATGAAAGTAATTCTAAAATTTTAGATAATGGATTAACAATTAATAATAGTAGTGTAATATTTTCAAATATTGAATTCAATTTATCATCAAATTCAAATGAAATTTATAATAATGTGGTTATAAATTCATCATTTAAAATTTTAAATTCAATATTAATATTTAATGAAAATAATAGAAAATTAAAAATTCAAGAATCAACAATTGAAATATTACAAAATTCATTTATAAAAGAATTATCAATTATTAATTTATCATTTGGTAAATCATTTGATTTAATAATTAATGAATCAATGGTTTTAAATTGTGGTTTTAAATCATATTATGGTAATATTAAAATTAATAATTCAATTTTAAAAAGAGATAGTTTATCAGAATTAATAATGATAGATTTAAATATGTTGGGTAAATTATCAATAATAAATTCAACAATTTTATCAAATGTATTAATTAGTGATACAAATGATCATTACTCAATACTTACAACATCTGGTAGTGTAATTGTATATTTAGAAAATATAATATTTTCAAATTTTAAAAATTTCAATTTTTTATTATATTTAACATCTGGTGATATAATAATAAATGGTATTACATTTAAAAATTGTGAAACTGGTTCACTTATTTCAATTGATCCTTGGTTAGTTACTAAATTGGTTATATCAATTGACGGATTAAATTTAATAAATAATAAATGTAAAGGTATAATTCATTTAGTTAGTTATTCAAATATTACAATTACAAATATAGCTGCAAGATGTGATAAAAACTTTTTTATAAATGGTATATTACCACCATTATTTATAATGAGTTCAAATTTATTATATCAATTTGAACAAAAAAGTAATATATCAGTATCAAATTCAAATCTTGAATGTTTTGGTTCAACATTATTTATAAATTCAATGATTCAATATGAAAATGTTATATTTTCAAAATCAACATTCTCTGGTGATTTCATTTCATTATTTCATAATAGTCATTTTAATTTAGTATCAAGTAGTATATTTAATATTTATAATATTGAACAAACTGGTTATTTTTTTAATTTAAATGATAATTCATCAATTAATGTATCAAATTGTTTTATCAATGAAATTGCATCACCATTTATATATGCATTTAATCAATCATCTATATTTATTTCAAATTTAAATTTTAATGGAACAAGATCAAATTCAATATCATTTATAAATATTGAATACAATTCTGAATTAATAATGGATAATTGTAATTTTAGTCAATATTATGGATCATATGGATCAGCATTAATTAATGTTGAAAATAATTCAACATCTATTATAAATTCAATTTCAATTAATAAATCATGGTTTGAATTTTGTTCATTTTTAAGAATTGCAGAATCACAATTAACAATTAAATCATTATCAATGAATAATTGTTTTTCAAATAACCCTATATTCTATATTGTTGGTAGTTCATTTGGTTTATATAATTCGAATTTTACAAATATCAATTCAGTTACAACATCAACAGAAATGTTTTTCATTTATGGTGGAAATATAGAAATAGTTAATTGTCAATTCATTTCAAATTCATTTCAACCATTTATTGAATCACAAGTTTCAAAATTTAAATTTATAAATATTTTATATAAAAAGAATACTGGTTCATTTTTTTTTGGTGATCGTTTAGAACTCGTTGAATTTACATCATTTAAAATGTATGATAATAATTACATATCAAATAATTATTTCATTGATATTCAAAGAACTAAATCTGTAATATTTAATCAAATTGAATTTGTTAATAATCTCTTTTCAAATTTTATAATTAGTTCTTTGGAATGTTCAGTAGAATTTAATGATATGTTATTTATAAATAATATTGCGAATAGGGATTATAATTTAATTTCTTATTCAGAATATGAATATGATTATGGCTATGGTCAATTTCAATTCACATCTTCAAATTGTACATTTAATAATTTAACAGTTTTTGAAAATACAATTGCTGCAAATTTATTCACTATGGAATTTTCAAATGTATTCATTATCGCAAGTAATATTTCATCAAATGTAATTAAAAGTAATTCAACTTTATTTGAAACCACAAATTCAAATTTACAATTTAAAAATAATGAAATCATTGGAAATACTGCAATTTATTCTGGTTTACAAGATAATACAAAAGGTATAATTGTTGGATTGGATAGTAATATTATAATTGATTCTTGTCATATGAAATTTAATCAATTTGCATTAAGTAGGGGATGTATTGCAAGTTTTAAATTATCAAATAATGATACCAATTCCTCTAGTGATGATGATCCATTTTATTTTTTTATTTTAAATTCAACTATTAAGGGTAATGTTGGTGATTATGGTGGTGTTCTGTTTATTGATTTACAGTACTCACTTGGTTTTCAAATGCCACAACTTGAATTACATGGTAATACATTTTCAGATAATTATGCTAAACATGCTGGTGGTGTTGTTTATACTTCAAATTTTGCATTCTCTTCAAATATGAATGATACATATCAAGATAATTCATTTTCATATAATACTTGTAGTAGTAAAGGAATTTCAAATGATTTTTCATCATTATTAAAAGGGTTATGGTCGAATAATTCACAATTATATTATGAATCTCAAACCATACAATATTCATTTGTCGATTACTATGATAATATAATTGAGGATATATATGGTTATTATCAATTATCAGTAACATGTGGTAATAGTACTAAAAATACTGGAAAAAAATTAAATTATACAAGTTTGGTTATTGGTGGTAATGGAACATTCGTATGGGGAAATGAAAATGAATGTATTGATGAAATAGTGATTTCAGTATTAGATGTTTTAGATATATCATCAAAACAATTTAAATTGAATGGTTGTTATGAATTTAAATATTTAAATGGTACAAATCAATGTCAGTATTGTCAAATTGGATGGACATTACCTACTGATGGTAAATATGAATATCAATGTTATCGTTGTAATCCAAATAAACAAACTTGTGTAGAATCAAGTGTTTTTGCATTTAATGGATATTATCTTGGTAATAAAGAACCATTTGAATGTGCAATTGATATGTGTAAACAAAATAATCAATGCCCATCAAATTATTATACGGGTGATTTATGTTTTCATTGTGTTGATATTAATGGTGATAATGTAGTTACTAAAAATGGTATTCAATGTTGTAGTCATATTAAACCATGGTTAATAATACCAATACTAGTTATTATTATTATATTTTCATTATTATTATCAATTGGTAAATATAAATTCATAATACCTGGTTATTCATTCATCATATCAATTATAATATTCCTTCAAATTAATTCAGTTGTTTTCTTTTCATACCGTTTATATTTTTTACCATTATTTCGTTTATCAATTGATATGTTTGATGGATATTGTCTATGGAGTAATTTAAATTATAATTTTAAATCATTTATAATATTTATAATTATATTCATTTCGTTTGCTATTTCAAGTTCAGATATTACATTAAGATTCATTAATACAATATACTATCCAATAATTAAAAGAATTTTACCAAATTCAAAATTATCGATTCAATCAAAATTTATCAAAAAGTTAAATATTGTTAATAATAGTAATAACAATACCTATAAAATCAGATCAATATGGTCATTATTTCAAGTTTATATTATACCATTATTATTCAATTCTATTTCATTGTTGATTTATAGAAATTATCCTGGATCCAATACTAAAGTTTTAGTGATTGATTTCTCAATTGTTCAATTTGGGAATGGTGAAACAAAGTTTTTTTATTCAATATCTTTAATTATTTTATCAATAGTTTCAATGATTTTAGTCATATCAATAATAATAATGGTAGTACAGCATGGAAGATTTAAGAACTTAAAAAACATTGTCAAAAATACAAATTATAGTAATAGTAACAGTACCAATATAAGAAAGTTTTGTAATTGGGATCAAGTTAATATAATTAGATCATATTTATTTATAGTGTTATCATTAACAATGATATTCAATACTACTTATTATTTGTTAATTATAGTAACAATTCAAATTGTATATACAATTTCATTCTTTTTATTTAATCCATTTAAAAAGAAATATTCAAATCAACATCCAATAACAAATTTAATTAATTTATTTCAATTAATTATATTTGTTGTAAGTGATTCAGACATATTTCAATTACTTGACCCATTTTATAAAGGTTTAACTATAACTTGTTGTTCATTCTTTATAGTAATTTTTATATTATTTTATAACTATTCTTTAAAACAACGATATTCAAATAGTAGCAATTTAAAGATAAAATAAATACTTTGTAATACTTATAAATAATATAAAGACATAGATAATAAAATAAACAAATTGTTTCTTTTTTTATTTAAATATTCTAATAAATATTACCAGCTTTATAAAATAATTTTAAACCTATTGATTTTAAATATACGATTATTTCTTTTCTACTATTAATTGTACGGATTGGATCTATTATTGTAATTGTTGATAAGTTTTTAATTTTGTTTCCATTATCATAAAATTCAGATAACTTTTGAATAAACACTTCAGAATTTGATTTCATCATACCCATTGGATAACCAAAAACTATTTTTAAATGTTTGATACCACCATTACCATTTGAAAAACTTTCATTGAATTCCTTTGTAAATTGTAAAAACAATGAAATCGTTGAAATACTAAAAACCAATGTTGATAAAAATGGTAATTGATACAATGGTTTAAAATAATCAACATTGTTAAATGGTCTTGATATATTACCATTAAATAACCCAATTGTTTCCAATGTTTTATTTTTATTGCCATTTACAATTGATTGAATAAATCTTTTTACATCTGCAACTCTAATACCCGATATTATTAATTTCTTTAACTGGTTTTCATTTGTTGAAAATAAATTGTTTAAAAAGTTATCTCTTTCTTCCAAATCTATTGACATGATATCAGTAGAAGAATCTTTATCAAATGTTTCATTTAAACCAATTGATAATGATTTTAATGAATATCTTGTTTTTGAATTTGATAATAACTGATTTAAAAATGATGGTGGTGTTGGATGATCAATAAATTTAATTGATTCAATTGAACTACAGTTATTTATAATACCATCTAATTTGTAAACTGGTAATGTAAGTTGGTGTTTTTTAATTTCATTTGTTGAAATAATTAATTTTTTAATTAATGAACCAACTTGATAATCATCTCTATTATAATATTCTAAAAAATTAAAGGAATATTCATAATCTGAATGATTTAAATTTGATATCATTAAATCTTGTTTTTCAATTTCGTTTGATATTGGTTTAAATTTTGAGTTCCAAAAAATTGATAATGAATCAAATTTAAAAAAACCTAATGATTGGTCTTTTGTAAAATCAGTATTTTCAGATAATTTAAATTTATCGACCCAATGAATTGTTTTTAAATTTTTGCATTTCATTGTAAAGTATTGTTTGATTTTAAAGTTATTATCCAATACTAATATTCTTTCTTCTTGATCTTGATATATTGACGATTGTATTGATTGAATTCTTTCATAACTTTTTTTACTTTTTCGACATGATTTAATATATTCAACTTTATCCAATTGAAGTAATTTTAAATGGTTATTATCATTATCACATGATTGGATATATTGATATAATGTTTTTATTGGTAATATAACATCGATGATGTCACCTTTTGTTGAAATTATATTTTGAAATAATTTAAAACATGATTTTGATATTAAAGAATATTCTAATATAATTGAAAAATTACAATTTAATGATAAATAAATAAATATATCTTTTAAAATAACATTGTTTAATTGTTTCATTTTAATTGAGTTGCAAAGTTTGTTTATATAAAATAAAAATATGAAAAAGTTGAAAATTCCAACTTATTTCGAAAAAAAAAAAAAAATTTTTTGAAACAGAAAGAGAAAAGGTCATCTAAAGCAACGAAATAATAAACAGAAAAGAAATCAAGTGTGTAATAATACATAACATATAAACAAAAAAGATTTGAATTATTTATTTATTTCTATAAATTTACACATTCTTCAATATTACTATTATTATCCTCTTGAAATTGAATCAACATTGTAACTGAACCTGATACATTACCATGTTTATCAGTTACCGAATAATCTTGGGCTGTTGAATTATCTTTTATTTCATCAACATTGATTTTACATTTACCAATGAAATCATCTTTAACCAAATCATCATCCCAAAGTTCCAATACAATGTATTGTGCATATTTAGAAACCATTGCCATTGCAGAGAAATCCCAAATTGGTGTTAATGTCTTTTTACAAACTTTTGTTTTTAATCCTTGTATCCATTCAACAGATTTTTCATCTTCATCTCTCTTTATTTGACCAATTTTACAATAACCATCACTAAGACCATTTAAATCTGTTGCTTTGTTAATTGTACCTTTTGAAATTGTGAATTTATAAATTTTGTAATAATGTTCTATTTTTGGTTGACCAGTTGGTTCAGTCCATCCTTTTGTCATTTTATCTGTGTGTTTATTTGTTTTGTTTTTTTTTAAAGATTAATTAACAATACATGAAAATGTTGATAACTAAAATCACTTAGAAAAAAAAAAAAAAAATTATTTTTTTGTGTTAGGTGTGAAAATATTATTTTTTGAATTCACAAGATATTTTTAAAAATTGATTTGTTAACAAATCACCAAAATGTTTGAAATAAATTATAATAATAAATTTATGTAAGAGAAAATAACTTTAATTTAATGATGAATCAAAACATTTATTATGGTCACACTAGGAATTAATTTTATAACATAATTAAATGTCTTTCAAAATAAACAACAAAAACAAAGATCAATTGGTACCAAGTATTTAATCATTGTAGTACTACACCCGAAACTATGTTCTCATACATTTCTTTTTGAATATTATAACATTTATTTATTGTATCAAATGCATCTCAAACTCCAGATGTTTTTGAATCACTTTGAATTAATGGATTGGAACATTAGTTCAACACAAATAAAATTACAGTATTCTGTAATTTTAGTATCACTACGAGTATGTAACGCTATATCAGATAATTAAAGATATTTATCATAATCAAATATCTTATTAAAATTAATGGTAAATTTCTTTTAGTTTCACTTAATGTTTTAAACTAAAATTTCTATCTTTAAAACAACGAATAATAAAAACGATCTAAAGGTAAAACAAATCTTTATTATTCATGAGCATGTTCATATTGATATCAATGTATATGATAATCCTCTATATTTTCTATATCTCTATCTTTTACAAAAAAATGTTTTTTCTTCTTTTTTTAACAAAAACATTTTATTTACAAGTGTTGTTTGGCTATATGAGTAACTGAGGTGATTGAAGGTGTATTTGTTGTTGTTTATTTTTTACCAGATTTCTTGATACCTGTACCAGAACCTAATGGACCACCTTTACTTGCTACTTTTTCTTTCATATCTTTTAATTTTTTAGCTTCTTCTTTTTGTTTGTTTTGGAAAGCAATATCTTCCTATAATACATTGTGGTTTTTAAAGTGTTAATATCATGTTATACAAGTGTTTGATATTAAAGATTTTGTTGCTGCGAGAGTTTCCTCTAATGCTAAACCTTTAACTCTATTTTTTTAACAAAGACCTAATAATTGGTACTTACTTCGTCATATTCTTTCTCTTCTTTCTTTGGCTTCTTAAGAGGCTTAGCTTTACCTAGGGCGTGCGAAATGTAATCGGCGAGTGATGGTATGTCGATTAAGACGTGCGAAATGTAATCGGCGAGTGATGGTATGTCGATTTTTTGTTTAGAAGGTGTTGTTTGGTATTATTTTTTGGGTATACGAAATCATGTTAGTATAATTGTTTACTTATTTGGAATCACAATGATTAAATAATATGCCCTACTTACCACCGTCTTTTCCTACCATTGTGTATTTGTATTTATGTGATGTGTAAAAAAAATAAAAATAAAAAATAAAAATATTTTTAACCGTATCACCTGATTTCAATTTTTTTTTTTTTTTTCTTTTTTTTTTACAACACAAAAATAGAATTTACAGTTTTATAAGCAATAAATGATAAAACTAATTGCATTATATTATGATCCTATTGTTAATTGATCATCTATTGTTATAACGTTAAATAAAAATAAATGAATGTACAAAAAAAAAATACTATATTTTAATTTTTATTTTGATTTTTTGTACCCAATAAAAAATTATATAATTTTTTTATTTTTTTATTTTTCCCATTCAAAACAGTAACAGAACAACAACAATGAAATCACTTTATTTCTTTTTATCTGTTATAGCTTTAACATTGATTATCAATGTTTGTAATTCACAAGAAATAAAAGTTAGTCCATTCTTTAAAAATGATTTAAAATATGATCCAATTCCAGACCATATTACATTAGATTCAGAGTAAGAAAGATAAATAATTAAATTTTTAAAATTTATCACTATCTATGTGTGATCAAAATATTAATATTTTAAAATACTACATAATAGATCAGATGCAGGTGAAGCTTTATTTTTATCAAAATATTTAGATGATCATAAAACTGGTAAACAAAAATCATGTGTTGATATTGGTTCACCATTTCAATCATGTGATCAATTAGATTTAATTGGAACTGATTTGAGAAACACTTCAGATTTCTTTACATTTTCAGGTTTTTTCACTGTAAATCAAACATACAACAGTAATTTATTTTATTGGTTTTTAGAATCACAAGATGGTAATAAAGATGCACCATTAGTTATTTTCCTTCAAGGTGGTCCAGGTGGTTCATCATTATTTTCATTATTTGTTGAAACAGGTCCATATGCATTATTAAATGATTTAACATTGGTACCAAGAAATATTACATGGAATTCTCAATTTGCAATGTTATATATTGATAATCCAGTAGGTACTGGTTTTTCATTCACTAATAGTCAAGATGGTTATTCAAATACTGAAGATGAAATTGCATCAAATTTATACAGCCTCTTACAACAATTTTATAAAGTTTATCCAGAATATGCATCAAATGAATTATATATTACTGGTGAAGTAAGTAGTTTATATTGAAATTGTCGCTTGTTTAATAACTTTATCAAAATTTTAACATGTTATCATAATAGTCTTATGCAGGTAAATATATTCCAGCATTTTCATATGAAATTGTTCAACAAAATCTCAACCCATCAAATCCAAATGTCAATCTTAAAGGTATGGCTATTGGTGATGGTTTATGTGATCCAATTACTCAAGTTACTCAATATGCAAACCTTGCATTCTATACCGGTTTGGCAGACTTAAATCAACAAGATGTAATGTTTGAATATCAAAATAAAATTATTGAAGCAATTAATCAAGAAAATTGGATTGGTGCAAATGATTTATTCACTGATTTAATTAATGGTATGTTAATAATATCATTATCCTTATTATTATTCACTTTTATTAATTACATATTTTATTGCTATATACAGGTCCACCAGATTATTTCTTCAATATTACAGGTAATGCAGATTATTATGATATTCGTAAAACTGTTGAACCATCATATGGAGGTGATTTTTCAGCATACGTTAATCAATCAAGCATTCGTGCTTTATTACATGTTGGAAACAATTATTTCCAAAATAATAATGATGTATACATTCATTTAGAGGCAGATATTCCAAAATCCGTTAAAAGTTTGTTCCCAACCTTATTAGATACAATTAAAGTAATGTTATACAATGGTCAATTTGATTTCATTGTTGGTCCAAGTTTAACTGAAACCTTTATTCGTACAATTGAATGGAATGGTATTCCAGAATATATGAATTCAGAAAGAGTAATTTGGAAAATTCCATCAGATAATGTTAATGTTGCTGGTTATGTTCGTCAATATCAATCATTTACACAAGTTGTTGTTCGTGATGCCGGACATATGGTTCCAGTTGATGAACCTGGTCGTGCATTCGATATGATTTATAGATTTATTAATAATTTACCATTCCCAACTGGTTCATCATCCTCATCATCATCATCTTAATAAAAAAATTAAAATTTATAAACTGAATTATCTTTGACTATTTATTTTTTGTAAAGCCATATTGGTCCAGTTGATGAACCTGGTGACATATATATTTATATTTATTATTAAGTTACTATCCCCAACTGGTTCTACATTATCAGCATCTTTTTAAAACAAAAAAAAATAAAATCTATATTCCATTGCAATGTTTAAAAATAGATTAATTAATTTAAAAACTCATTCACACATTTTACATATAAACCGAAATGAAGTTTCATCAAAAATATTTTTTTTTTTTTTTTTTTTTTTTTTTTTTTAATTTTTTTTAAATTTATTTTAAAAAATTTTAATATTTTTTTATTTTTTTTTTTTTTTTTATATCATAGATATTATTATTATTTATTTTTAAATATATATATACATTATTATATATATATTGATTATAATGCAATTTCCAAGCAGTATTGGAAAAAATCAAAAATATAATTATATAATTGAAAAGAATCAATCATCATCAATTGTAAATAAATTTGAAGTTGTAAATCCATATGATGATTATGATGATAGATTGAAATTATTAGAGACAGTTCAAACCAATAGTTCCATTTATAATATATTATGTGATTTATTTTTACCATTTGGATATCCAGGTAGTGTAACTAGTGATTATTTCAATTATCAATTTTGGGATTCAATTCAAGCACTATGTAGTAGTGTAACTGGTACATTGGCAACACGTGCAATATTAAAAGGATATGGTGTAGGTGATTCAAGTGCAACTGTTGCATCAGCAACAACACAATGGTTAATTAGAGATGGTACTGGTATGATTGGAAGAATTATATTTGCATGGAGAAAAGGTACAGATTTAGATTGTAATTCTAAAACATGGCGTTATATGGCAGATATATTAAATGATATTGGTATGGCATTTGAAATGATGTCACCATTGTTTTCACATCATCTATTTTTACCATTATCATGTATTGGATTAATTGCAAAGAGTATTTGTGGTGTTGCAGGTGGTTGTACAAAAGCAAGTTTAACTCAACATTTTGCAAAACGTGATAATCTAGCAGATGTTTCCGCTAAAGATGGATCACAAGAAACAGCAGTTAATTTAGTTGGTATGGTATTATCAGTGTTGGTAGCAACTGTAATAAATGATCAAACATCAATAATTTTAACACTTTTGATATTTGCATTATTCACATCACTTCATTTACTTTGTAATTATCGTGCTGTATCATCCATTCAATTATCATCCATTAATAGGCATAGAGCACATTTAATATATGATTATTATATACGTAATCAAGGTTCAATTCCATCACCAAAAGAAATTTCAAAATTGGAAAATATCCTCTTCACTGCTAAAGAGTTTAATATAAGAGTGGGTGTATCATTATGTAATATTTATAAACAACAACAAAAACAAGAAAAACAACAATTAAAATATGATAATAATAAAAATAAAATTAATAATAATAATAGCGTTAATAATAATAATAATAATAACAATAATAATAAATCAACACCAAATAAACCCATTAATATAAATTCAACAAATATAGATTCAACTAGACCAATTGAATTAATTAAAAAAATTAAAAAATCAAAATCATTTATAATTTGGAAAAAACAAGAAGGTTCGAAAATATTGGATAAAGATTTTCAATTATTAATTGCTCTATTAAATACTTCAACTACTAGAGATATGATTGAATCTTATTTCTATTCGATTGAATATTTTCATATGTCAAATGTTCAAATTCCACCTTCTGTAACAATTAGTTCAACATTTTTTAAAAGATTAGAAGAACAAGGATGGTAAGTATTTTCAATTGATTTATAAAAAAGTATATTCATAAAACTAACATATAAACCAATTTGCGAAATTTACAGGGATCTATCAAGAAACTTACTCAATGCAGATGGATGGACATTTGGAATTTAAATATTAATATTATAATTAAATAAAATAGAAAGTATACATTTAATAGGTGTCACACATTATTATATTATTATTGGTATTATATTTTTATTTATTAATTTAAAATGATTAAAAAACTATGGTGTTTGTTGATGTGTGTTGTTATAGTGGATTGATTGATTTGTTGATTAAGGTGAAGGGTGATTATTATTATTTGTTATTATTATTTTTTTTAAGTATCAAATTCAAGTGTAAAATCATATTCAATGGTTGGAATTACAACTGAAATAAATTTCAAAAAGAGGAAAAGATATTGATCTACTCTTGGTTCTTTACCATTTTCGGATTGTCTATCAACCAATTTCTTCATGACAGCGGCATGTCTACATGGATGAATGTATGCAAATGAAATACCTAAATGTGGATGAGAATCAATGGTAACTGTTTTATGTGCATGATCTTCTGATATATCTTCAAAAATTTCTTCTGGTTTTAATGGTTTTCTATTTTCATCATACCCAAATAACCAAACTCTTGGTGTTTGATAATATTTATCATATGTAATTGAAATATCATATGTACGAGTACGTAATATATTATCATCTTCTTGTGTGTTGGTTGTGGTTGTGGTTGTTTTACTATTATTATTATTATTACTATCTACATTGTTTTTATTTGTTTTTGATAATGCTGCCTGAAAAGATTATGGAAATATTAGTTATACATTATTATTGTTAATTATAATATATTATTAATCAAAACCATAAACTTACTGGATCATCTTCTTCAATTATATTATCACCATCGAAATCATCCATATCTGGTATTTCACCATCATCATCTTCATCAGAATCTTCTTCATTATTATCTATATTTTGTTTTGTATTGGTTGTTGTTGTTGTGGTTGTTGGTTTATCATCAATTTTCAATGATGAAATATCTAATTTATCATCTTGATCGATAACTTCTTGATTATTTGATGATTTTGGTGCAACCCATGAATCTTCGCCATCTTCTTCAATATCAATTTCATCTGCTTTTGATGCTTTAGATTCAATTTCCAATGTTCTAACTCTAGTGTAACATGGTACTGTAACAGTTAAGTTGATGGTTAGTATATATACTATTTAAATAACAATAGTATAATAGTAGCCAAAAAGTAATACTGTACCATTTCTAGTTAATAAAAATTGTTTTTCTTTTGGTAAATATGTAACATTTCTAGTTGGGTCACCAGATTCCCATGTCCAAGTTTGACATTTATCAGTTAATAAATCACCTGCTTGTACAAACTGGACCAAATTTTATTAGAAACTATTCATCAAAACATGTATTGTAATAAATAATTAAACAATAAAACATACTTCTTCTGGAGTTAATACACCTTCCTCTAAAAATTTAGATGTTGATAAAGTTGGTGTTACTTTTTCAACTGTCTTTACATAAGCTTTGTGAACAGCTTGTTGAAGTGAAGATAACATTGACATGTGTATATATTGTATAAATTATAATTATACTACTACTACTCTACTATTATTAATATTATTATATGATATTTGTTGTAAATATTTTAAAAAAAATGTGTGTATATGTGTGTGGGTGTGTGTTTATATATTATTATTTGTTATATTCTAATTTATTATCTACAAAAGCGTTGTGTGAAAAAATAAAAATTCAAAAAAAAAAAAAAGTTTTTTTTTTATTTTTTTTTTTTATTTAATTAATTTTAAAAAAATAGTATTTTTTATTGTTTTTATTGTTTTTGTGCGACAAAACAATTTTTGAGAAATCAAAAGTTAAGAGAGTCAAACTTAATATATTTCCTATAATCACCATTTGATATTCTAATGTTTACTATTATTATTTTTATATATTTTTTTTTTTAAAAAAATTGGTGTTGATAAATCATATTGAGGAGATCAAATAACTTAATATATTTCCTACAAACATTGATCCCAAAATTGAAAATAATCCAACCATTGAAGAGATTAATCCTTCCATCCACCATTCACCTGTGTAATATTTACTCTGTATTAAAAAAAGGGATTCTATTAATATATATATTGTGAAAATCAATAATACAAAACTTTTTATCTTACTTTAAATGAACCAATTATAAATAATAAAACTTCAACTATGAATATTATAATTGATAATAATAAACTATCATAATAATTCCTATTTATATGATGTTGGTCATTATTATTGATTAAAAAAGTTGAAATGTATAATGGAATTAATGGTATTAAACCAAATATTATAAAGGAGAAAAACGTCGAAATTGCAGTATGAATTGGTGATAATAATAAATCTACTGGTAATAAATTTAATTCTTCTGTCATCATTATATCAACGAATAAATCCTTATATTTACTTAATAGTTCAACTACCTTTTGTGCGTCTTTTTCTTCCATACCTTTCATTGAATATAGTTCAACCATTTCTCTTTGTTCACCTTCAACATAATTATCATATTCCCATACTTCTCTTTTCTTTTCACTTTCATAAAAATTATATTCTATTTTTCTGCTACTTGCTTCTATTAATGATAAACCAATCCCACATCCTATTATTATTACTGATGTTATATATATTATTTTAAAATTATTATTATTACTGCTGTTATTATTATTTATATCTTGTTGTTGTTGTTGTTGTTTTTCAAAAAATGTTTGTAATGCTATTAAAATTGATATTGAAAATAAAAGTGCATAACCTCCTATTGAAATTGCAACTTTAAAATATTTCATTGAATTCCTCTTAAATGAATTACTATATTGACACACAAATACAACAATTGTTATAATATTAGTATAATATAATGTAATGATGCTATTGCTTTATCGTATAATACCTTTTATGTGGTTCATCATCTATTTTTCTAGGTTCATGTGCTTCTTTTGATTTGAGTGAATCATTTGCTTTAAACGCACTTGATGCGACGTGAATATTACGTGTTCTTAATGTCACACTTGGTCTACCAATCATACTAGTAGTGTATTATTAATATATATTACAATTTGATATATATTATTTATTTATTGGGAGTATATTAAATTCAAATTATCCAAACAAAAAAATTTAAAAAAAAAAAAAGAAAAAAAAAAAAAAATTAAAAAAAAAAAAAAAAAAAAAAAATATTTTTAAAAGAATTTTTTAAAAAAAAAAAATTTTAAATTTTTAAAATTAAAAACAAATTTTTAAAAAATA
>JACAFY010011810.1:0-25257 GCA_015252635.1 Dictyostelium capitatum
GATCGAATGTTAATAATAAAAAATAAATAATAATTTTCTTTTTTTTTTTTTATAAATTTATTTATAATTTGCAAATTTCTTTAATAGATTCAATAATAATATAATAATAATAGTAATAATAGTAATAATTGTTCATAATTTATAGTAATAATAGAACCAAATATAAATATTTATATATTTATAAAAATATAGTAATAAATATTTATGTTTTCTTTGTTTTTTAAATGTATATGTGTGAGTATAATATATTATTTAATTAAATACGAAATAATTACTTTTCCCAATAAAAATTCACACGATATCTACATGTTTAAAACACACAACACACACAATTTTACAACACACAATAAAAAATTATTAAATTTTGCTTTAGCATGTTTTGTGTGAACCGGTCCGGCTGTGTGAAATTATTTTTTTCATTTCATTTTTAAAAATTATTATATTTTTGCTCAAACACACATAAAAAATTAAAAAAACTATAAATATTTATTTATTTGTTTTATTTTTTATTGTCTTTTTAAACGAATACATACAAACACTAAAAAACTATAATAGAAATAATATAAAAATAAAAATTAATGTCAATAATACAATATCACTAACATTTAATATTATATAATAATTGTACTTTTAATATATATTTATATTTATATTTATATTTATATTTATATTTATATTTATATTTATATTTATATATATAGATTTAAAAAAATTAAAAAATGAATAATCAACAAAATAATCAAACAGATTCATCAAATGAGGAATCTTCACCAAAATCAAATATTAGCAGTGATGTAATCCCAGCTAATAATGGAACAACACCACAACAACAACATCATCATACAAATTCTGAACCAGTTAAAAGAAGTCACAGTAGTGGTGATTTAAAAACAGATAATGGTGAAGGTATTGAAATGGGTAGAATTGCCGAAAAATCAAATATCAATATACCAGGTGGTCATACAAGTATACATTCTGATGATGTTTCACAATCAACCAAAACTATTTCTGGTTATCCAAGTTCAAGTGTAAACTACAATAGTAATGGTTACGATGAAAGTGCCAAAGAAGGTGATTATAATTTTAGATCAACTTGGGTACCAAAACTTCATCAAGAATTATTTGAAAATCCAGAAGTACTCTCATCACGTCGTACAAAACAAAGAGCATCCAATTACAGAAAAACATTGGAAAGAGAAAAAGAAGGTATCAAACCATTAGATAACATTTTAGAAGAATTAAAAGCAAATGCAAATGGTTTAACAAAGGCTGAAGCACAAAAAAGGTATAGTAATAGTAAAATAACAACAACAAATAATATCAACTACTATAATGATACTAACAATAATTATTTCGATTTAATAGATTGGAAGAAGTTGGACCAAATGCAATTCCAGATGTTAAAAGATATCCAATTTTAGAATTTTTATATTTCATGTGGAATCCTTTATCATGGACTATGGAGATAGCAGCTATTGTATCAATTGCATTATTAGATTGGGTAGATTTTATATTGATTATAGCATTGTTATTATTAAATGCAACAATTGGTTTTATTGAAGAAAATAGTGCAGGTAATGCAGTTGAAGCATTAAAGAATTCATTGGTTTCACAAATTCGTTGTATGCGTGATGGAGAATGGGTTATGCTTCCATCACCAGAATTAGTACCAGGTGATGTTGTAATGTTAAAAATTGGTGCAATCATTCCAGCAGATTGTAGAGTAATTGAAGCAGAACAAGTTAAAATTGATCAATCATCATTAACAGGTGAATCATTACCAGTAACTAAAAAGATTGGTGATGAAGTTTATTCTGGTTCAGCAATGAAACAAGGTGAAGCTAAATGTGTTGTAACAGCAACTGGTGTCAATACATTTTTTGGTCGTGCTGCAAATTTAGTTCAAGAAACTGAAGGACATGGTCATCTTCAAGTCATTTTAAGAAATATTGGTCTCTTTTGTATTATTTTCATTGCAATTTGGGTATTGGTTGAATTGTTAGTTCAATTTTTAGCTTATGGTGCAACATGTCATGGTGTTGGTGAAGGTAATTGTACTCCATTAAACAATGCATTGGTTTTACTTGTTGGTGGTATCCCTATTGCTATGCCTACAGTACTCTCAGTAACAATGGCAATTGGTGCAACTCAATTATCAAAAAAGAAAGCAATTGTTTCTCGTTTAGCATCTATTGAAGAATTGGCTGCTATGGATATCCTTTGTTCAGATAAAACAGGTACACTCACATTAAATATTTTAACTGTTGATGAACCAATTACATTTGGTGATGCATCTGCTCAAGATATTATTTTCCATTCATTTTTAGCTTGTTCAGAAGGTGAAGATCAAGATGCAATCGATAAAGCAGTTTCAAATTATTGTCGTGAAAAATATCCAAACATTGATTATGCTTCACATGAAATTACAAAACATTTCCCATTCAATCCAGAAATCAAAAAAACTATGGGTCTTGTAAATGGTCCAAATGGTAAAGTCTATAAAACTGCTAAAGGTGCTCCACAAATTATTTTACGTGAATCAGATAATTACAAACTATTGGGTGAAGCTGTTGAAAAAGAAATTGAAAATCTTGCCGATCGTGGTTATCGTGCATTAGGTGTTTCCGTATCATATGATGCTCCAGATTTCAATATTTGGCATTTCGAAGGTTTAATTCCATTATTTGATCCACCAAGACATGATACTGAAGAAACAATTAAACGTGCTTTAGAAATGGGTGTTTCAGTTAAAATGATTACTGGTGATCAATTGGCAATTGCCAAAGAAACTGCCAGACGTTTAGGTATGGGTGGTAACTTATTTACAATTCCATATTTGGAAAACAATGATCTTGGTATCTCTGAAGGTGAAGTAATTGAAATGGCAGATGGTTTCGCTGAAATGTGGCCAGAACATAAATACAAAGTCGTTGATCAATTACAAAAACGTAAACATGTTGTTGGTATGACTGGTGATGGTGTAAATGATGCACCTGCATTGAAAAAAGCTCAAATTGGTATTGCTGTAGCTGGTGCTACTGATGCAGCACGTTCTGTATCTGATATTGTATTAACTTCATCTGGTCTCTCTGTAATTATCGATGCAATTATTGCATCTCGTAAAATTTTCCAACGTATGAGAAATTACGTTATCTATTCAGTCGCTGCTACAGTTCGTATTTGTACAACTTTTGGTATTCTTACAGTTGCATGGGATTTCAAATTTCCAACTATTGCCACAGTTATCATTGCAATTCTTAATGATGGTACAATGTTAACAATTTCAAAAGATCGTGTTAAAGCTCGTAACGAACCAGATGAATGGAATTTGTTTGAAGTATTCATTATGGCTCTTTCATATGGTTTCTATTTAGTAGGTTCAACAATCGTACTTTTTGCAATTGTTCACGATGGTACATGGTTCCAAGATACATTTGATTTAAGATATCTCACTAACAATGAAATGAGAGGTTTAATTTATCTTCAAGTTTCAATTTCTGGTCTTGCAACTATTTTTGTATCTCGTTCTCAAGGTTTCTCATATTTTGAACGTCCAGGTAGTCTTGTAATCATTGCATTTGTACTCTCACAAGTAATTGCAACATTTATTGGTGTATATGGTTTCCGTGGATATCCAGGAACTGGTGAAGATAAATACAAACAGGACGGAACTGGTTTACAAGGTTGTGGATGGGGTTGGGCTGTAACAGTTTGGATATGGTGCATTCTTTGGTACATTCCAATGGATTTCATTAAACTTGGTGTCACTTATGCACTTCGTGGTTCAATTGAACCAATCAACAAAGACGCACTTCGTCATATTTATGCATGGTTTGGTAAAGAATTACCAAAAGAAGAAGTTGCTGTATCTCATAAAGTTGCTGATAAACAAAATGCAGCAAATAATGTACTTAGTCATTTACCACCAGTAACATCAACCCATCACAAACCAGCTACCACTGAAAGTGAAAATATTCCCGCATCAAATGACAGAGAACAATAAAAACTCTCTTTCATTCATCACACAAATTATTATAATACAATTATAATAATAATATAATCGAATAAATTAAAATAAAATAATAATATTTTTTTTTTTAAAAATATTTTTTTTTTTATATTAAAAAATTATTTTTAATATTTTTTTTTTTTTTTTTTGCTTTAAAAAATTTTTTAATTTTAAATTTTTTTTTTTTTTTTTTTTTTTTTTCAAATTTCACTTTTAAAAATATCATTGTTATTTTATTAATCACAGTTTTTGTAGTAATAATAATTAATTAAATCATAGAATATACGATTATACTATAATATTATGTTTACAGATCAAAGAAAAGATAAAAAGGCAGTACTTTATCTTAAAAGAAAATTAGCAGTATTGGAATGGATAAAAGATTATTTTATGGTTAGAAATGAATTTATAGATAGAGGTTGTACAGATTTAATTCAATTGATTGAAGATGGTGTTGTATTATGTAGACTGTTAAATTTATTCTTTCCAAATTGTATAGAGAAGATTATATACACAAATTCAATGGTATCAACAAAATACTTTTTACGTATTGAAAATATAAATGCATTCATTGCACAATGTCAAAGAATTCATGTACCAGTTATATTTCAAACATTGGATTTATTCGAAGGAAAGAATCCGGTTCGTGTTGTAAATTGTATTCATTCATTAATTGAATTATTGGATCCTCATAACAATTTAAAGGATAGAGTAATCAATAAAAAGAATAAATTCTCCATTGAAGAAATATCACGTGCTGCATTAGAATTACAAATTGAAAAAGAAGCATCTGGTAAATCAATGTCAAATTTATTATATGATACTATAAATCCTTCTTTGGATCAAGATGAAACTAATAGTAATTCAACAACAATATTAGATAATAATGAAAATACAACTATAATTAATAATAGCAGTATATTACAACAACCTCCACAATCATCAACAACATCAACATCAGCACCATCAGTAAACCAAACACCAATGCAAACGCCATTACTATCAACTATAAAGAAATTACAATCAACTGTTAGTAGAACACCAACAACAGGTAGTGGTAATGCAGGTAGAGGAGATACATTTGGTACAGTACAATATCAAATGACAAATTCAAATACATATGAAAGTAATGAATTATCAGTTTTAAATACATCACATCTTAGAACTACAATTATAAAAACACCGCTATCAAGAATAAATAATAGCATATACAATAATAGTAACACAAGTTTTAATTATCAAAATACACCACAAATCCATAATACACCAGGGTATCCATTATCAATGTATCAACAAGACCAACAGTTAGCAACTTCATCAATGATGCAAACCGCTTCAATTAGTGCTGTACCAATTAAAACTTCTCCTTCTCCAATCTCTGATTACAAGTTTATTACAAATTCAACATATAGCAATAGATATAATTCAATTAATAATAATAATAATAATAGCAATAGTTCAATAAGAAATGTAAATAATATCAACAATATCAACAATAATAATAATAATTATAGTAACTTTACCCCATATAGACCTATACCTTTAATATCACATATTAGTAATATAAAAGGAAATAGTGATTTAAGAATAAGTGATTTAAATTCAACTACATCAACGATATCAAATACAACAGCACCAATCCAACAAAAATCTCCGCAACAACAAAGTGAAGAATATCAAAAAAGACAACAACTTCAACATCAACAACATATTCAACAACAAAAACAACAACATCAACAACAATTGGAATTAGAAAAACAAAGAGAAAGAGAATTATATAATTTATCTCAACATCAACAACAACAACAACATCAATTACGTCAACAAAATCAACAAGCAGAAGAAATTTTAAGGCAACAACAAATTATACAACAACAAGCAGAACAAATTTTGCAACAATCACAGTTAATTTCAAATAGTGGTGATAATAGACCAACAACATGGTGTAAAGATATTTTAATCACATTGGTTTTAATAGTTTCAATATTTGTTTGGTTCTTTTTATATATTTCAAACGACTCAAAATTAAATGACCTTTTAAATGGGATTACAAGTAATGTAAATTCATCAACAAAAACAACAATGTAAATAAAAGAAAAAAAAAAAACAAATATTTATTAGATACATATACAAAGGATGGTTTTTTTTATTTATTTAGTTTGAAAATGGGGTAAATACAATTTGTTGGCATGTTCTTGTACCAGTGAGATACAAATTTAAATAAAAATGAGTAACAAAATATGTTTTTACCAATAATTCGATTGCCAAATCGTATTTACCGTCATCATTATCAATATTTAATAATATTGGATATTCTAATAACATACAATTACCAGTTTCTTTAAAAAATATATCAGAATTTTCAGGACCACCACCAGTCATATAAAAAGCCTCAAAGTTTATACTAATAAACTTTATTTTGTTTATACAGTTTATAATATTGCTTTTTTCTATTATAACTTTTAATTTCTCCAATATATATTCATCATATGAAAATGATTCATCATCACCATATATAAATGTACCATTATTTGTACCATTGCAAATTGTTAATTTGTTTTTTATACCTTCTAAATCATTTAATCTTTTAATATTTACATTTGTTTTATAACCAATACAATTACAAATTACAGTTGATGAAATTGATGTCGTTTTAATTGTATTAATTGTATATGATAATTGTTTAAATTCATCTCTATGATCTTTATCAGTTGAATGATTACCATCCGAAATTAATAAAATAGTTGTATCTGTATCTTGATTAATTGAAGTTGTTGTTGAATTTGAATCAATATTATAATAATTTTTAATTGTTTCATTTATAGATTTAAATACTGATGCTAAACATGTTTTACCAGTTGGTCTTTCGTTTTTCATAATCTCTTCATAATTATCTGTATTTTCTAATGTTGTACATGTTTCATTAAATAATAATACCTTGAAAATGATTTCTAATTTATGTTGTGATTGTTGTTTTATTAATTGATTGATTAATTTACTGAATATATATACTACATTTTGAATCTTTTTCCATTTTAATTCAACTGATTTACTAATATCAACTACTAATATTATTAACTTTTTTCTTATGTTATTTGTTGTTGGTGGTGTTGGGTATATATTGTTTTTGTTTTTATCTATTTGAAATTGAAGTTTAAAATTTAAAGAATTATTTTTCTTATCAAGATTTATATCTTCAACTATTAAATTTGGGTCTTTATCGGAATTATATAAAATACCCATTTTTTGTTATATTTTTTTTTTAATTTTGTTTGTTTGTTTGATGGTTTTTTAAAAAATTAGATTTTTTTTTTTCCATAAATTTCTCAACAAATAAAACAAACATAAATAAATGAAAAGATAATAAATAGTATACAATGTGATTTTATTTAAATAACATATTTATAATATTTAATTGCAACCACAATTATTACCAAATAATATAGGGGTAGTGATTGCGCCAACAGTATTAACAACGGTACCAACAATAACACCAGTACCAATTAAAACACCACCTACTAATCCACCAACAGTACCAATTAAACCACCATTACATCCACCACATTGAATGGCGTTATTTGATTGTGATGACCCAAATGATGATGATGAAGATATACCACTTGATTTTGATACTGATGAAACATTTCCCATTGATGAAATTGATGCTATAGTTTATTGAATGATAATTAATATTTACCTTTAAAAACTAGTTTATTACAAAATATCAAAACTACATACCTAAGATTGTCATTTTAATATTTTTTTTGATTAGATTATATAATTTATCATTTTAAAACAAAAGTATTTATACTTTTTATCAACTAATAAAGAATATACTAAAATAAATATTAAATTCTTAATAAATACACACATAAATAGCCATTTATAGTAATGAAAACTGTTAAATTAACCTCTAATCAATCTCAAAATGATATCATTAAATTTCATTATTATAATTTCCCTTTATAAACACCGATATAACCGAATTTGATAATTATCTGCGATCTAATATCAAAAATGTAATGAATATGTGTTGATGTACAAATTTATTCATATAATGCTAATTTATGTGCATGTGTGTTAGTGTGTGAAAGTAAATATAAAAAATTTATTCAACAAAAATTAATATATATCTAATATTGTTTTTTAAAAAAATGGGGTGTGATAGTGTGGTTTAACATTTATATAAATATATATATAACACAAACTTTTTAATTTTGTAAAAACATTAATTGTTTAGTTAATAACCTAATTTGTCGTTAATTTTGGAAAATAATTAAAAAGATTTAATATTTTTTTCAGTATAAAATGAAAATTAATTTTATCATTTTTAATCAATTCAAAAACAATTAATTATAAATTAAACTATAAATATTAAAATGACAATCTTAGGTATGTTCACATTTTATTAATTACAAATTTAAAAAGATTTTAATATTAATTTTTATTTCTCATTTTTTTTTATTTGGTGTAGCATCAATTTCATCAATGGGTAATGTTTCATCAGTATCAAAATCAAGTGGTATTTCTTCATCACATGGATCATCTTCATTGCAATCAAGTAATTCAATTCAATGTGGCGGATGTAATGGTGGTTTGATTGGTACTGTTGGTGGGTTAGTAGGTGGTGTTTTAATTGGTACTGGTGTTATTGTTGGTACCGTTGTTAATACTGTTGGCGCAATCACTACTCCAATATTATTTGGTAATAATTGTGGTTGCAATTAAATATTATAATCATGTTATTAAATAAATAAACACATTGTATACTATTTATTATCTGTATTTTATTTTGTATTATTATTTAATTAATATATTGATGTTGCTGGGGTATATATTTTTAATGGGAATTATACAGGTGACTGTGTGCAATATCAATCATTAGCAATTATTGCCTTAAGGTCACCTATTTTCTGTTATTATCGTTGCTGTTGTTGTTTGTTACTGTGATTTCTATTGTTGATTGGAATTATACAGGAATTTGAGAACAAAAAAATAACGTTATTAATTTAAAAAAATAAATCCTTATTTTTGATGGTTCTTTATATTTTTTTTAAGTATCTTTCCTTTTCTTTCTTGAAAAGTATGCGAGTAAACACCCCAAATAAAGTTATAATACAACATATAGTTTAAAAAAATAAATTTGTTGAAAAGAAAAAAAAAAAAAAAATTTGTGTATCAATAAATAAATATGACTTTTATTTAAAATATTACTAGTAGCTATTGACATGAAAGAAAAATAAAAAGAGAACCTAAAGAAACATAAATGGATATTAGTATTTTGTATTTTTTGGGTGTATACATATGTGTGTATAAAATATAAAGACTATTTTTTGTTTTTTTTAATTTTATGTCAGAGTCAAATGTATTATGTAGTTAAAGTGTATTTCAACAATTATATTCTGCAAAATAGTTTTTATCATCATCAAAATTAAATTATAACTAAAAATGTCTCTTTTTAAATAATAGTATTAGCAACATACCAAAAAAAATAAATAAAAAAAAAAAAAAAATAAAAATTTTTTTTTTCAAAAAACCAAAAAAAAAAAAAAAAAAAAAAAAAAAAAAGTAAAAAAATCAAATTGTTCCGTTGTTCAAAATAAAAAAAAAAAGAAAAACGTTGTCTGTGAATGTTTAAAATATGATATCTAAAAGGTTGTAAAAAACACACTCATTTAATTAGTAATACAATGTTTTTTTTTTTATTTATTTATCTTTTCTTTTTAACTGATTTTTTTAGTTTTTTTTTTTTTTATATATTTTTAACCTTTAATATCAATTGTAACATTATCATCACCATATGTTTTCATATCAACTACGACAGTTGTATTATCGGAAGCATCTTGATTATTATTTTGATTATTATTTTCATTTGAACTTGTATTTTTACTTAAACTATCTTCAATTGAAGAAGTACCAAATGAACCAGATTGAGCATTTGCATCCATTGATTTCATAGAAGTACCTCCAGATTCTCTTGAATTGTTTGTTTGAGATTTTCTTCTCATTTGAGCAGCAACAGAAAGAGAAGATTTTTCATCAGTTGCTAATTCTAACATTCTAAATTGATAAAATGCTAAAATACCAGTTGCAAATACAATTGGAATATGAACACCAAAATCAATTGCAACAGTATTGTCCATAGTTAATTTAGCGTTTCCATTGACATGTACAAATGGATGTGGATATTGAATAATGAATAAAAATGCAATTGCAATTGATGAAATGATTGATACTCTTTTACCTGGACTTGGTGGTAATAACAAAATTGTTCTACATGCAACATATGCAAATGCAAAACCAATTGCAACAACTGCTGAATTTACAAGATGGAATGTAACATAGAAAAATCTTTGATATGTTACTAATTCTGGTGTCAATGGTTGATAATGGAATGCAACTGGTACTGCAATTACAAATATAGCTAAACCAACACCAATTGCATGATAATTGAAATTTTTGTACCATTCTTGTTTTAATGGATCAACTTCTCTACCTTCTTTCATTTTTAATCTCATCATTGCAACTTCATACATTAATTTAATTAAATCTGTACGTATAAATACAAAAGTAATAATGAGTGTTTGTGTGTGTGTGTTAATATAATAATATATTTATATTCACTCTATATTAGATATCTATAAACATACCATATTGGAAATAACCTAAACAAGCTGAACAAAATGTAATTGTCCAATGGAATGTTGCTTCCATTGTTATATAATTTTCAATAGGTGATTTACCAGTTGTTAAAATTAAGAAATGAGTTGTTGAATGTGGCCACCATTCACACATAAAGAAACTAATTGTTGCCCAACACCAAACCTGTAAAAATCATCGCTAATAATATTAGTATGATATAGTTTTTTTTTAAAAAAAATATATATTTTAATAATAATAGATTTGATTATTTACCATTCTTTTTCTTAACATTGAATTTTTAATTTTAAATACACGAAAACCAACAGCAACAAAAAAACCTAATCCTAAACCAAATAAACCAGTTTCAAAAATACTCAATATAATTAATGCGGCATTTTGACCTCTAGTACGGACCATATCCATTTTACCAATACCTCTAAAAATTGAATCACTTTCTTCTCTATAACTTTCTACATATGTTCTATCTACATATACATTATTGAAAAATAATAATTATTTATTAGTGATTTTCACTTTTTTTTTATTTTTTTAATAAACACAGAATTATTTACCAATTGATAAACCTATAGCCCAACCCACTAAAGACAGGATCGCAATTTGCACTCTTAAATTAGAGAGTTGATTATAAAAAGGTATTTTCATTCTCTTTTTATTTTATATATATGTTTATTATTTATTTTTGTTTTATTTATTTGGGTGGGTGCGTATATACAATGTTGCAAATTTTTAATTTTAAAAAAAAAGTTTTTTTTTTTTTTTTAACCAATCGTATGATGAAATCTATTTATAAATAAATTATGATTATATTTTATTATACTAATGTACGAGGATTGTTGTTGTTGTTGTTGTTGTTGTTGTTGTTGTTGTTGTTGTTGTTGTTGTTGTTGTTGTTGTGTTGATGATTATGTATAAAATTTTATTGACATCAAATTTGGTAGAATAAAAAATGTTTATAAAAAAAAAAAATCAAAAATCAAAAAATCTTTTTTTTAAAATAAAATTTTATGATATTTTAAAATATTTAATGGAGAGAAATAAAGAAAAAAAAAATAAGAGAAAAACAATGGTGGTTGTAATATGAAAATATTCGAAAAATGAATTAAAATAAAAAAAAAATCAATTGTTTTTTGGGCAAAGATATTTTTTTAGGTTTTAAGTGTTTTTTAAAAAATATAAAAATTATAAAAAAATACTTTTTGTTAATCAGTTGGTACCAAAATTACGATTTTTTTTTTGGTCAGTGTATAGCGTTTATGAAAATTAATTTTTTTTTAGTCGTTGAGTTTCATTATTATGACAGTTTTTTTGGTAAAAGACACCACATTTCATTTTTTAAATGTGCTGGGTGCAACAAAATAATAATTTTTTTTTTTTTCACAATTATTTTTTACTATGGAATCTAATTTCAAATTTCAATGGGTACGATTTTTAAAGATATGAAACATAAAAAAAAAAAAAAGTATGATATTTAAAATAAGTTTTTATATAAATTTATTTATTGTTGGGGTTGCATTGAATGATTTTTTAATTGTTGGATATTGATGTTGATATTATTATTTTTATTATTTATTATTTAACAGTTGTGGTGGTTGTACTATGAGGAGTATTACTATTACTGGTAGTTGTGTTGTTACTGTTTAATGGGGTTTGAAATTTTGTAGCAAGTTTTGGTGATCTACTAAATAATATTGGCGGTGAATTCATTGTAGAAGAAGGTGAAATTAAACAAACAGTTCTACTCATTCTCTTTGTTATTGCAAAATGAATTGGAAGAACAGAGAATCTATCTGGGAATCGAGGTGAAATATTTAAATATGATAATCTATGATATGATTTTGTAATTGATTTAATTAATTCTTGATAATTTGTTGATGGTTGTGATAATGGTTGGTCAAGTTGTTGGAAATTATTACTGCTGCTGCAACTGTTTAAAATTTGATTACCAACAATTGAAATCATATAAGTGTATGGATATTCTTTTTTTGTTGTTGAATTTGTATTTGTTGTAGTCGGAGTTAAATTAATAGCAGATAAATTTGAAGGTGAAGTAACAACAAGTGAAGTTGCAATTGGTGATAATATATTACCGCCACTACCAGTACTACTATAATCATCGTTTAAAGGTAAATTAAATGAATAAATAATTGGATTGTCAGGATAAATTGCAAATGATTGACCAGATAACGAAGAAACTGATTTAATATTATTACTACCATTGATTGTTGATAGTTTTGAATCTGTAATAAATTCAGTCAAGAATGATTTGATTGAATTATTGAAACAAAGATTTAAAAATACAACATTTTCAATTCTATATACTGAATCAATTGTACACGAAGTAGATGGTGAAGTTGATGAACCTTGTGTTGCAGTAGCTGCTTGCTGTTGTTGTAATTTAATTGAATCTAAATTCTTTTCGAAATTGGCTATTGTAGTTTGCCAATCATTATATTCTTGCATTGAAATTATACCAAATTTACCAATAACAACACTACAAGGATTACCAGTTAATGATAAACCAATGATTTCAGTAATGAAAAACCATGCGTTTTGAAATGAATCTTTCCATTGATATTCACCAGTTGAAACAGAGAATGCTAATGGTATTAATTTGTTTTCCAACATTTCACCACTTTCATCAACCAACGAACAAGAAATCCATTTATTATCATCTGAAACCATATAACTAAAATGAATGGTCGTTTTTGGTACTTGAGTTGTAACGAATTGTTGACTTAATAACATTGGTGATGAATTTGTAGTTGGTGTTGCAGATGTGGTAGTGGCATTATTATTGTTTGCAGCATTATTAACTGGAGTAACAATAGTTGACATTGATTGAACTTGATCACTACTTGATAAAATGAATAAAGGTTCATAGATTTTATTAAATAATTGATAATACCATCCAACATTATTTAATCCATTGTTACTGTTTGCATTATTACCATTTGAAAAGTTTATTGGTGATAATGTTGAAATTCTTCTACATTTGCTAAATACTGAAAATGCCAACTCTTTGGTAATTGGAACTGATGGATGATCATCGAATAATACTTGTTCAATTGGAATGGTTTGAATTGTTATGTTTAAACTTTGATTACATGATATATCACGTACTATAGTTTGAAAACATGAACTCATAAATAAATATGAATTTCTTAAATGGTTGATATCATCAGATGTTGGAGTTGATTTACTATTGCCACTGCTTGTACTATTTGGTGTTGATTGACCGCCACTACTACTTAAATTAATTTGAGATAAATCTGAAAATGGATTAACAATATATAATACCATACAATTATTTTCACTATATTTCGTTGAAAATTCTTTTCTTAAATAATCACCAAATGTAATACATGTCATTAAATAATTGTTTATATATGATTGTGGATTAAATTCTGTAGATGTTGATGATGTTGTTGTTGATGATGTTGATGATGATGAAGAAGGTGATGGAATATAATAAATACCACTAAAAAATGGTGAATTATTTTTAGCTTGTTGAGCTTGAGCAGCTTGTGCTTGTTGTTGTTGCTGTTGTTGTGTTGAATGATGAATTGCTTGATTGCCACCTGTTGTTGATGTTGTACTAGTTGTTTGTTGTGTTTGTTGTTGAGTTTGTGATTGTTGTTGTGTAACATGATTACCAAGATGATTTGTTTCATAAATACATGATAAGTCTGAAAAGAATGCAGGTGCATGCATTCTCATTGCAACAGTATCTGGACATAATACAAAATAAGTTATATTCTTTTTTGGCGAATATGGTTCCAATTGTGCTTTATCCCAAAATTTAATTGTAGTATGTGGTACTTCTAACCAATCTTCTTTGTATCCAACTATAATCTTTGGTATTGGTAACCATTCAAATTCATTATTCAATGCAGAAGTTGATGTGGTAATGGTTGAAGTTGATGTACTAATATTATTCATTAATGTATCTGAATTACTTTGGTGATCAGTATCCATCATTGTATTTCTATCCATACTGTTATTTAAACCACCACCACTAAAATATTGAGAATCATCATAATTGTATAAACCACTATTGTTGTTGTTGCTACTATTATTATTTACAAGATCAATTGATGATGAATTTGAAGAAGAGGAACAAGGCGAAACTGATGATTGATAGTGACAAAAATCTTTAATTGATAGAGGAAATGAAGAGAGTGGGAATATTTTCTTTATGATTTTGTTTGAAACGGAAAACAAAGTTTTAACGGTAGTTTCAAGCATTGCGGTTGAAGTAATTGGATCAATTACAGTATCTAATGCATCAGATAACAATTCTTCAGTAAGGAATTGACAACTTTGATGATTAAATACTTTACCAGTTTCAGAATAAACTTTTAACCAATTTTCCAAATAATAATCAATACTTTGTTTAATTAATGGACTATTATCAATTGAGAATCCAAATGTTGAATCATAATTTGTAATTGCTAATTGTTGAATTGAAAATGCTAAATCTAAACTTTCCTCATTTGATAAATAATGTTGATTTTGTTGACCATTAGCTGATGATAATGTTGGTGATTTATAATTTGATGTTGGTGTAGTTGGTTGAGTTGTTGGTTGAATTGTTGGTTGATCAAAAAATGATAATAATGCGGATGATGATAATATATTATTATTGACAACATTTACATTTTGTTGAATTATTGGGTGATGGTATTGTTGTTGTTGTTGTTTTGAAATTATAGATACATCACTAGTAGCTGTACTACTATTATCATCTACATTTTCCAATGGTTTAATTAATTTTACATTTACTAAATTTGGTGAAATTGGAGGAGAACTCATTTTTTGTGGTTGTTGAGTTGATGTTATCGGTTGTATTGTTGTGGTTGTGTTTATACAATTTGATTGTTGTTGTTGATGATTTAAAAACGGTGAATATTTAGTTTGATTTGATTGATTTTGAGATTTAACAAGCGGTGTATATGAATATTCAAATTTTGGATGATAGTGTGGAAGTGTATGTTCATCTAATGGTTTATATGATGGAGCACAATAGTATGGTGCATTATTCTTATTTTTCAATTGATCATTGATTGGTCTTGATAATGTTAAATTTCTATAAACTGTTGTTAATCCATCAATTGATTCATCCCCATTTTGGTGGATACCACCATTTAAACTATTTCTCAATGGTGGATCTGGAATCGAATGTAAATGCTGATCTGAAAATGATAATCTTGATACTTCTGCACTACCACTTCCAATAACATTGTTTGTTGTTGTTGTTGTAATGATATTAGTTGTATTTGTTGGTGTTACATTTGCTATATTATTATTATTATTATTATTATTATTATTATTATTATTATTATTATTATTATTATTATTATTATTATTATTGCCAATACTATTGGTATTATTTGAATTAACATTACTACCACCACTACCAATCATATTAATTACATTTACATTCCCATTACTACCACTACTACCAGTGATAATGTTATTGGTTGATGAATTTGAACTTTGTGTATTATTTGGAGTACCATGATGAAGATGATGATGATTTAAATGATCAGTTTCACTTGGTGAAGATTCACCATGTCCATTATGAGGTGATACAATTGGTAATTGATTTGATGATAATGAAGGCGCTTTATATGGTACTGGACATAAAAATTGACCATCTAAACATGGTTTAGTTTCATCGGATGATCCATCTCTACTATTCTTTTTAGAATGTGATTTTGGTGGTGGAGGTTGTTGATGTGGTTGTAATTGCGTTGGCGGAATTGGTGGCGATGAAATAACTGTAGCTGCTGGTTTTGCAACTAAATTTTGAAATGGATCTTGTGGTGGTTGATAAAGTTGTGGTTTTTGATTTGTTACTAATAAATTTGTATTTACCATCATTGGTGATGTTGATTGTGGCGATTGTTGTGTTACTATTGGTGTTGGTGGTGGTTGAGTATTTGTTGGTGTAGCAGTAGTATTTGCAACAGGTACAGATGGTTGTTGTTGTTTTATTGTATTAGAAGTTGTTGGTACTTGAAATACTTGAAATGGATCATCAACCATTGGTAATTGTCTTTGATTTTGTTTTTGACCACCATTTTGATTTGGTGGCACATAATGACTTGTCCATAAGTCTAAATCAATATCTGTATCTGATAAATGCATTAAATCATCTTCTTTATTTTTAAATGTTGAATCATCAAATACATCTGGTCCAAATAAATCCATTGATGAAGTTAATTGATTTGAAAAATTATTTAATTGCTGAGTTTGTGGTTGTTGTTGAACTGGTTGTATTATTGGAGTTGGTTGAATTGGTTGTGATTGTTGTTGAACTGGTTGAATTGGTGTTTGTTGAAATGCTGTTGTTGTTGATGTAGTAGCAGCAGGTTTTGATAATGGCGCTATAAATGCTGTATCTGGTGTAGTTGTAGTAGTTGTTGTTGTATTTGGTACTTGTGTTAATGGCGTTGTTGCAGTTGGAATTGGAGTAATTGGTGTATTAGTTGTAGTTGGATTTGTTGTTGGTGTTGCTGCTGCTGCTGTAGTTGAATTATCATCTTTCTTCCTTTTTGAAGATCTACCTTTTTTCTGAGCTTTTGATTGCCTTTTCTTATTTTCGCTATGTGTTGTTGTAGTTGATTGATCATCATCTGAAATCATTGGTGTTTTTGGAGAGGATAGATTTGGTGAATTTGCATTGAATGGTGAATGAGGTATGTTTGAAGGTGAAGATGGTGATGAAATATGGTAATTTATACCAGGTGATGCTAATGGCTTAACGCAATAAGTTGCATTAAAATGATCGTTACTATGTATCGATTCTTTACTATGAAATAATGGTAATGACCAAAAATCAACATATTTATATTTGCCATTGTTGTTACCATTACTGTTGTTGTTATTGTTATTTACATTTAAATTTAAACCTTTTTCTAATAATGAATATGGTGATGAATTTTTATCATAAACTTCTAATCCCAATTCTTTTAATTTTTCATGATAAATGAATTGGTTTATATCAGAAATTGGTGGATAAAATTTAAATAGTAATTCAATTGGAAAGAATGCATTAATCAATGGCAATGAATTACCACGAGTAATAATTGTTTTAATTGATTTTGGTACTTCAATTTGATTCTTTTTTAATATCATTTGTTGATTGTTGTTGCTGCTGTTGTTACTATTCACTTTTGATAATATCGCTTTATTTGCTAATCCAATGTTAAATAATTGCTTCCATTGTTGTGATGATAATGAAAAATTAATTTCCTCTTCATCATGCAATTTCTTTTTTTCACCAATACCACCATAACCAATATGCTGAATACTCTTTGTTATTGAAATTTGTGGTTGTACTGCTGATTTACTATTACTATTATCTATAATTGGAGCTGGTGTATCTTGTTGTACAATACTATCAATACTTGGTACTGTTTGTGATGATGTATTGCTATCATTATTATTATTATAATTTGTACTATTACTAACTATATTACTATTTAATGGTTGTGGTTGTTGTTGATTATTATTATTATTATTATTATTATAGAATGCTATGAATGAATTTGGACTTGTGAATAGTGGTGTGTTTATATATTCTGATTTGTAAAGTTCTTGTAATGGTTTTAATCTTTTCTTTTCTACATTAAAATGTAAATGAATTGATTTACTGTAAATGAAAAATGAGAATGAACATGCTAATAAACTATCATCTTGAATATATAAATTACTAAAATTTTCAAATATTAATTTCTTTTTTGATCCACTCCCATTATTTTTTTGAACCTGTAATTGTTGACCACCTTGTTGTTGTAAAATATGAGAACTCTTTATAAATGAATTTCCAACCTTTATAAAATCATTTGATACCATGTTGCTGTATACATCATTTCGTCAATGAAAGGGTTAGTAACTTTATATAAACACTTTTTAAAATAAAATAATACATACTATTCGACTAAATTATATAATGATTTAAATAAATATTGAAGTATAACACTATTGTTACTTGCTATATTATCGAGATTAACAATACCTGATTCCATCACTACAAATAACATCTTTTAAGTTAATATTCATACAAGTACACATTAACAAAAAGTGATTACTTACGTGTTAAATTTGGAAATGTTGAGTTTGAATTAATATTAATGTTACCAGTAATATTAAATACCCATAATTCATAAATTGTAATATATTCTTGTGGTTGTTGTTGATGATGGTGTGGATTATGATATTGTTGTTGTGGTTTATTTATATTTGGTGAATGTGATATATTATTGTTTGAAGGTGGTGATGATCTAATGTTATTAATTGAATTTGGCGAATCTCTTATTGTTGTTGTTGTTGTACTTGTTATAGGTGAAGTTGGTGATGATCCTTTACTATTGTTATTATTATTATTACTTGGTGAATCTCTAGTAGTTTCATTTGGTATAGATTTCATACTGTTTCTTAATATATTACTGTTATTATTATTTTGATTTTTTAATAATCTAGATTTTTTCCATAAGCAAGGTACACCATTTTCAATTGTTTTTAAATATGCTAATAAAATTGGATCGTTAATTAATGAATTGCTATTTATATTGCTGTTATTGTTGATGATATTGCTATTTGATCTATATAATGTCCATCCAACTTTTGATATACCCTGTAACATCAGAATTTTTTTTATTAGTATTATTATTTATTTATTCATAATAAAAATAATAAAGATTTAATATTACCATTGATATTATATTTGTTATGAAATTATTAGTGTCTAAATTTGGAGTGGTGTATCTTGATGAATTTATACCACTTGTTGTGGGTATTGATGAGTTTGTATTATTTGCTGTATTTGTTGCATTTGATCCACCACCACCTTGTTTATTATAAGATTGTCCACCTTTATTTCCAATCATTTTTTAATAGAGTGTGTTTGTGTATGTATTTGAGGTTTTGATATGAGTAAGTGTGTGAGTGTATATACGTGTATTCATATGATATTAACTAATTATTAAAAAAAATGAATTAATTAATTATATTATTTTTGATATTTTTTTTTTTTTTTTTTTTTTTACTAACAAATAAAAAAAAAAAAAAAAAAAAAAAAATAAAAAAAAAAAAAAAAAAAAAAAAAAAAAAAAAAAAATTAAATTTTCAAAAAATTTTTTTAATTAATTTTTGTATTTAATTTGCTGTATCATAACAATCACACAAATTAGTATATACAACTATAATGCAAATTATTAGAGCTCTCCATTATTCTTTTTTTCTTTATTCTTCTTTAAAGACTTTTAAATTATATGTATTTATAAGTTAAGGTATTATTTTATTATTTTTAGATTACATAGATTTTTATTATCTATTTATTCATACCCTAAATTTTATCTAAATATGAAAAGAAACAAACTTATAAAATAAAAGAATACTAATACATGGGCTTATTATTATCCAAATTTAAACTGTAATTACAAATACTTAAATTATTATTATAATACAATATGACATAATTGAACACAGTTTTAAATTTTCAAAATATTTTTAGTTTATAAGCTTCTGTTTTTAACTTTGCTTTAACTTTAAATTAAAACACTATCATATAAGGTAATTAAATAAACTAATATATATTAAAATATGTTATATCTTAAATTCATTCTTTGAAAGTAAATATGAATTTAGCAAATGAATCTTTTACTCAGATATTTATTTTTTCTTTTTCATTTTTTTTTTATTTTTAAAATTTTTTTTTTTTATGGTTGCAAAAACGAATTGTTTTATATTTATAGCAGAAAAATAATACAAATAATAAACAATACACATCATAGTAATAACAATAATTCATATATAACGTCGTATTTTAATAAATCATTTTCAAATAATATACTTGATATAAAAAATAATCTAAATTTAACACCACAAACAAAACCCACAATACCAACAACAAATCAAAAATCTATAAAACTACTGTATTTTTAAAAAACAATCAAACAAAACATCATTCAATATAAACAGCCAACATAAACATATAAATAAACACATATACACTCACATATAATAAACAATAATAATAATAATATGGAAAGACCAAAGAAAATATCAAAAAATATAACTAGATTTAGTTTTGAATCGTCAGAAAGTTCAACATGCGGTGGTGAAGCATCATCATCAACAGAAGATTTAAATAGTTTAACAAATAATGAAAATGAAAGCGATTGTACAGTAAATAATAATAGTAATGGTATGTATTTGTTATAATATTCGATTTCTTTATAATATTGCCAAAAATTTACCAGGATTATGAAATTTATCATATAAAATTTATATGATTTTTGATTAATTTTTGAGTAATTTTATATTAATACAATTATTTATTTAATTAATTTATAGAAAAACCAACATTTGAAAGTATATATAAATCAATTCCAAATGATATTTTAGAAAAGATCAAAGAACAAAAAGTAAAATACGCATTTTTAACCAAAGGCACAATGATGTCAACAAGTAAACAACATAAATTTAAACAACATGTATCAATAGAATCAGCAATTAAATTCCTTGCTGAATCAGAAGTATCAAATGCGACACTTGTATTTATAAATGAAAGCTCTTTAATCTTTTCAAATGGTGTTTATTATGACTTAGATGAATTTGATGAAAGTGATTAATAATAATAATAATAATATATAAAACTAATAACAACCGACTATCAATTATATATAATAAATAATAAATATAAACTGGCAAAAGATATCAAAGGGATAATAATAATAATAATAATAATATAATTATTATTAATTTTCAAAGTTTATTTCTTTTTTATTTTAAAAAAAAAAGATCGTTATTGTTTTATACAAGGTTGTTTTTTTATAATACCTATATCAGTATTATATTTAATGCGTTATATATGATTTTATATGATATTTTATATATTTGTGGGGATTATATGATTTTATATGTTTTTTATATGGATATTATGGATATATTATATATATGGATGATGACGATTATTGTTATTATTATGGAAATTTAAAGGAGGAAGATTTTTAATATTATTATTGTTTATATTTCTATTATCTTCATATAATAATGGAGATGATGAAATTGGTGAATGATTATATTCATGTGGTGACATAATTTGATTATGAATATTATGATGTTGTTGTTGTTGTTGTTGGGGTTGATGAGTATTATTTATCAATGGTGAAGAAGAAGTCGATGGTATTTGTGTTATAGTTGGTACTTGTTGAGTTTGTTGTTGTTTCTCGATATTTTTATTACTACTTCTTTTATATACTGATTTTTTAACACCTTTTGATCTTGCAGGTGTTGGTTGTGTTGGTGGTGGAGATGAAGATGATGAGTTATTATTTGAACCATTGTTATTGTTTGTATTATTATTATTTTCGTTATCATCAGTTGGTTTATTGTTATTGGCGTTTGATGAAGTAGTTGAAGGTTGGGTATTACCAGCAACACCAGCGGCATTTGCAGCATCTAATTTAGCTTGATCAGCTTTTGTTAAGAATCTACCACCACAACCTCTTTGTCTTCTAATTGCATGTTGATGTCTACTTTCATGTTGATATGCTTTACGGGTTTTTGGTAATTTATTTTCAGATTCTAATTTTGCACGTGCAGCTCTTCTTTTCAATATTCTATTATATTGTTTTGCATTTACATATAATGGTTCTTCAACAATTTCAGGCATTCTTGTATAAAACATTGGTGGATGATAACTATTACCATTTGGTGGTATTGATCCACCTCCTATATTATTATTATTATTGTTATTTGTTTTAATATTATAATCAACTCTTCTTTCATTTTCATATTGTAAATCAATTGAAGTATTTGAATGATGAATATTTAAATGATCAGGTGAACTACTAGTATGATGTTGATTTCCATTATTATTTGAAAGGATATGCATTATATTATGATCATTATTATTGCTATGATTATGATTATTATTGTGATGATGATTATGATGATTATTTGATTGCGTGAAACCTCTATCGGGTGTTAAATAAAGTTGATGGTTCATGTTTTTACTTAATATTATAATTATATTACTCTACTAGATTTAAATTATAATATAATTTACACGGACACACTATAGTACAATGAGTTTTTGTATTGTTGTTGTATTTAATTTTATTTTAAAAAATGAATACTATATAATATTTAAATAAATAATAGGTTAATATAAATTTATATAGTTGAAATAACTATGAAAAAGTGCGAATAAATATATATATATATATATATATATATATATATAAATGTGTGTGTGTGGTGTGTGTGTGTGTGTGTATGTGCTTGAAAACAGAAAACAAAAATAAAGTGTGGTTGTCGTTTTCTTGTTTTTTTGTTTTTTTGTTTTTTCGATATTATTATTACAAAAATGGAAAATTATAAATAATGAGGTGATATTTATAGCATTTGTGGATAATGGGTGCTAAGTAGATAGATAAACAAGTATCAATAATAATTATGATTATGGTTATTGTTATAGTTTTTATATGATGACGATGGTAGTGATAAGAGATTTAGATACCATTTATTTATTATGTTGGTGAGGATGAATTTTTAAAAATTAAATCTGATATATAGATCAAAAGGTATGGCTAAACATCACATATAAAATAAAAATGAAATAAAATAAACAAACATTATATTTTTTAAAAATTAAAGAGAAAGTGTGTGTGTGTATGAATGAAATGTGTTTACAGTTTATAGGAAATATAGTCCAAAGTACACAATGTATACACAATATACTATAAATAATAAATAATTATTTGTAGTGTTTAAAAAATGAAAAATAAAATGAATTAAACTCTCCAAAAGGAAAGTATTTTTCTTTTGACTGATTAAATTGAGATAGATATTAAAGATAACAATAACACACTCTTTTAAAAAAAAAAATGAATTATAATACAAAATAATAAATTATCATACTATAAAACAACAAAAAAAAAAAACAACCACCTTTTGTTACATGTAAAATTGTGATTACTATACATGTATAAAATAATACAAATAAATACTTCAATGGCAATAATATTAGATAAATTATAAATTACAAAATTATTATTATAAAATAAATTTTTTAAAAAATAATAATACACACATACAGATTATTGCTTTATTTTTTAAAAAATTATACGTGTACACACTCATATAAACATAAGTTATAATTATTATTTCTGTTATTGTTGTTATTGTCAATAGTATAGTATAGTATGTGTGTGGGTGTGTGTCTCTGTGTATAGGTGTGAAAATAAAAAATAAAAAAAAGTGTGGGTAGTGGTTTGATTTAAATATTTGGTTTTTAAATTTTAAAACAATAATGGTAATGATGGTGGTAAATAAATATTTTAAGTTATATCACACACATAATGTATAGCGTCGATAAATAGTGGGAAAAAAACAATTAAATAGACATATATTTTAGATATATATCAAAATAGAGAGAATTTATAATGTGGTGATCGGGTAAATAATTTATTATGTGTGTATAAACATATAAAGACACAATTGTACTTTTATAAGTGAATAATAAAAAACACAAACTATACTCTTTTAATAAAAACTTGGCAGACTGCACACCCCAGAAACAACAACAACAACAACGAAATTTATTTATTTTTATTTTATTTTTTTTTTTTTAAAAAACCAATACTTTACTTATATATATATTAAGTTTAGTTTAAACTTGGTAAATACAATAAAATGGTAGTGTACTATTTAAAACAATTGGATATTTAAAATTAAAATTTAAATTATTACAAAAATGACAATTTTTAATTTAGGTGTGGTGAACCGAAATATAAAAAAGTTGATCATAGCAATACACAACATGATATATTAATAAAACACAAAACGTGTGTGAGCAAGTGTGTTTTAATTTAATTTATATAAAGATAGTGTGTGGTGTGTTGTAGTGGGTAATTGAATTATATCTGTATAGATTTCGATATTGTTTTAAATATATATTGTTTTTATTAAACATATATAACACATATAAAAAAAAAAACAATACAAAATATACACCCCCTGTTATTATTATCATCTTTATTATTACTATTATTTTTATTGGTAATGTGATGTGTATTTACTTTTTTTCAAGTAAAATTTAAATCGATACTTAAATCGAGGTGTGTAATATATTACTAAAATGAAATATTATTATAATGTAAATTGGTACATGGTGTGTGTTTCTTTTATTGGTTGGAATTAATTGTATGAATAACTTCTTTTTTAACAAACAATATATATTTTTGTATTTTAAAATTTAAATTTATATATTATAAAATGGTATTGATTGTATGTTTGTATGAATACAATATAAAAACGCACAATCTTTTTACATATAAAACTTACACTTTTGCAAAACAACCAAACCAATCCAGTTATATATTATATTAAATGTATATATATAATATAATTTTGGATTATTCTGCTAAATTATTTAAATGTTGTGCACCCACATTAAATTTAATTGTGATTCAAAAAATGGTAGTAGAATAATAATAGTGTAAAGAGGGTGTTTCGTGATATATATGTATTTATTATTATTGTATGTAAGTTGTATATATCATTCCTGCTGT
>JACAFY010011821.1:0-25234 GCA_015252635.1 Dictyostelium capitatum
AAACCCCCCACACCCCCCAAACCCCAAAAAAACAAAAAAAAAACCCCAAAAAAAAAAAAAAAAAACAAAAAAACCAAACCCCCCAAAAAAAAAAAAAAAAAAAAAAAAAAAAAAAAAAAAAAAACACCATCACCTTTTTTTAATTTTACTTATTACTTAAATAATAATAAATAATAATTTTATATATAATAATAAAAATATACAACAAATATATATAAATATACCACATATAAATAAATTTTTATTTTTTTTTTATTTCACATAAATTATTTTTTTACCTGTTAGAATTGTGTTGTTTTTTTTTAAAAAAAATTATTAAACATACTTATTATTTATAAAAAGATCATTAATGAAATAGAAATAATCAAAATTTAGAAAAGGAATATTATATTAGAGTTTTCAAGATAATAAAAAGAAATATACAGTGATAAAAAAAAAAACATTAAAAAAATACAGTTTAGCGAAACAATAACATATACAGATAAAAATGTCAAATATACAACAACAAAATATCAATATCACAATTAAATATCAAGGTATACCAATTAATCATATAATTATAAAAGGTGTCAGATTATCCACTCAAATTGATATGTTTTGTCAAATGTTTAAAATTACGGACGATCCAATAAAATATTCATTACTAGTTGAGGAATTAGGGGTTTATTTAACTGATGATGTATGTTAGAACAAACTGATAATATATATAATAATAATTTCAAGATATTAATTTCTGCTCCATATATACAGGCACTATTTGAAAATAGTTCAACATATATTAAAATAGATGGAAAAACATTAGAATTACAATTGGGTACAACATATCAAGTAATATCAGTATTAGAAACAATGAGCAGTTGTAAAGACCATAAAAGATCATTAGTACTTTTAAAAAGTCATTTAACTGTAAGAACACTACATAAATAATTTATATAAAAAAAAAACAGATAAAAAAATACTCACACACACACTTTATTAACATGTTTGTTTATATATTAACAATAATAGAAAAATTTTTGTGCCGAATATATCCGAAGAGGTGGATTAGAATATTTACAAACTATAATTAAAGCAGAATCAGCAAGTGGTAATACATTATCTGTTGCATTTGGTATTTTAGAAACACTATCAATGTGTCCAGAATTTACATGGGACTATATTTCACAACCTGTAATTGATAAAGTTGTTAGTAATTTTGGATTTATAAATGTTAACCCATCTTTAAAATTAGGTGTATGTTATTAAATTGTATTATTGGTAATGTATATTTAAAATATGTACATAATTACTTATTTAATTTGATATTATACAGATTAAATTAGCAACGGACAGAAAAGGATATACAATGTTACAAAATTCAATAGATAAAACATTTGATACAATGACTGGTGATAATAGTATTTATAGTAAAATTTTAAATGGAAATTTATCAAGTACAGATATAAATACACAAACATCAACTTTAAATTTAATTAATAATATGGTATCATTCTCTCAGAGCCCAATTGAATTTTTAAAAAATTTAGAATCATACAATATAAGTTCAACATTAAAAACTCAATTGGGTGCAACTGATAATGCTTTTCGAAAACAAATTTATTTATTTCAAGTAAGTATAATGATGAATAATTTGATAACATTCATAATATATATATGATATGTTATACTAACCTTTTCATTGTTTGATTATAGTGCCATAAAATTCAAGGATTAATAATGGATTCAAAAACACCATATAATAAAGATGAACCATCACATCAAAGACTATTAGAATCATTATGGAATACATTGTTTCCTGGACAAGTGTTTTCTAGATTACATGAAAATTGGCAACTAATTGGATTTCAAAATAAAGATCCATCAACAGATTTTAGAGGTATGGGTTTAGCTGGTTTAAAACATTTGATTTATCTTGCAAATAATCATAAAGAAATGTTCATGAATACATTAAACAATAGCGAAACAAATTATTACCCATATGCAACCAGTGGTATTCAAGTAACTTCATTTTTAGTTGAATGTGTTAAACCAATTAATCTATCAACTACTCATTCTGAAGTAATTGGTCAAATTTATCCTGTATTGTTTGAGTGTGAAAACGCCCTTAATGAAATATATTGTGTATTGATGGAAATATTTGGTGTTGTTTGGAAAGAATGGAATGCAACATATATGACTTTTCAAAAAGTATTTCAATTTGTCAGTGGTCTTGCCAGTGAAGTATTACCAAAATGTTGTTCCGTTTCTGATTTTAGGTCATCAATAACTGAAAAATTGGCAAATAAAAAACAAGAAAAGAAATCTGAAAAAAGAGGAAGTTCACGTCATTCAAAATTATATAATGGTAACAACAACAATAATGGTACAACAACAACCACTAGTACATATTCATCAAATGGAAATGCTGGTAATTTTGTAAATAATAATAATAGTAACAATAATAATACAACTGCATTATCGACAACTGGTAGTGGTAGTTCTGGCAGTTTAAATGGTGGTAATAGTACAAACAACAACAACAATTCAAATATGGCATATAGTAGCAGTTCAAATGGTGGTAGTATATTAACGAATACAAGTAATGCGCATAGTAATATAAGTCATGTTGGTAACAATGGTAATAATCTTGGTACCAATGGTAGTAATTTGCATCACCATCATCATCGTGGTAGTGATAATAATATGATTAGTTGCTCTCCAAGTAATAGTTCAATATCAGGCAGTGGTAGTTTAAGTATAACAAATTCACAAGAAGGTGGTCATAGTCAATCAATGAATTCCAAAACATTTATTGAAGATATTGATATTGATGCATGTACAGTCTCACCAGATGGAAATACACCATTACATTGCTCCATATTGAATGGTTTAACATTGGATAGTATTACCTGTGATATCAATATAAATTTGTTTTTAAATACAACAAACAATCAAGGTATGACACCTTTGAATTTATCATGTTCCATTTCAAATTATATAATGATTGATTTCCTATTACATCAAGATACTGATGCATTTGTACCATCGAAAAGTGGTGAATTTCCATTTCATAACTTTTGTTCAAGAAAATGGTCTTTTGATGAATTTTCGAGAGGTTGTACATTGTTTCTTAGTAAATCATCTTCATATAATAATGGTGCCAATCATAATCCTATAATTGGTAATGGTAATCATCATCAACAAAATAATCATTTTTCAGATATATTAAATCAAGTTTCAGCTATTCAAATGGATACACCACTTTCAATTGCAGTTAAATATGGATTGGAAGATAATGTTAGACATTTATTAACATATGGTCCAAATATTAACAATTATTTCAATTCACTTGGTCAAAATGCACTTCACATTGCAGTTTCAAAAAGAAATATTCATATTATCAATGCCCTCATTCAAAATGGTGCTGATCCTTCCATTCCAAATGAAATTACTAAAGAAACTTGTGAAATGATTTGTGGTGGTGATCCAGAAATTATGATACAGTTAAATCCTACAAAACTAAGTAGATCAACCTCTTCTTCCACATCTTCTTCAACAAGTAGAATACCTGATGAAGCTAATTTTCCAATTAATGTATCTTCAAGTAATAATAGTATAAGTAGTATTAGTAGTAATAATAATACATCAACCACTACTGTTAAAAAGAATCCAATTCCATTACCAAAACGACCACAACAAGCAAATAATAATAACAATAATAATAATAATAATAATAATAATAATAATAATAATAATAATAATAATAATAATAATAATAATAATAATAACAATAATAATATATCAATAAGTAATAGTAATAGTAATATTAGTTTAAATAGTAATAACAACAATAATAATAACAATTCGTCATCTTCATCATCAAATAATAATAATAATGTAAATATTCAACAACAACAACAACAATATGTCAGTAGTCCTTATAACGCACATAAATCATCAATTTCGTCACCAAATCATATAACGCCATCAACATCACCAGGTATAACATCACCAACATTCCGATCAGCAACACCATTGAAACAAACAATGTCAATTGGTTTAATGAATAGTCCAACTCAAGAATCACCACCACAAGTAATTTCAACTCCAACATCACCTCCATATCTATCATCAAATGGCAGTAACACAAATGGTAGTGGAAATCATGGTACACATAATTATGTTACACGTGGTAATAGTGGTTTCTTTAATAATATAATTAATACAGTTGGTGAAAATTTTAAAAGTACAAACTTAAGTAGTAGTAACAATAATAATAATAATAATAATAATAATAATAATAATACAAACAACAATGGTAATAATATAAGTAACAATTATAATAGTATCAACAACAATAGTAATTCATCATCAACAACACCATCATTCCAAAGTTATAGAGGTAACAATATTAATACATCACCAATTGGTGTAACAGTAACTCCACCTAAAGATCAAAAGAAAGCTGATTCTGTAAATAATATTAAACGACTCTTAAATGAATCTTTATGCTTGGTTGATCTAATTTGTAGTGGACCTGAAAAACAAAAGGAAAATGTAAAGAAATTAAATGAAGCTTTAAAACTAAGTTTAAAAAATGTTAAAAACTTTTAAAAACAAAACCCAATCAAGAACAAAACAAACAATCACACTCTTATAAAAATACATATACAAACAAAAATAAAATAAAAAAAAAAAAAAAACACAATTATAAACAAAGATATACATATACTAACATTATAATAATGAAAAAAAAAAAAAAAATAACAATACTCTACTCTTATTAGATTTTTCTGAATGGTAATAATTATACTGATTTCTTTGCAGGTGGGTCACGTGATATATTTAGCCCACTATAACTACTTATATGAATTTAGTTAACGCTGAGATGTTCTTCAAATATAAAGACAAATTATTGTGTATATGAATGGAAGTAAATTTAATGAGTGATGTATTTAATTTTTAAAAAAGTGGGTAATAATGCGGTTCATCCATACTATATTTTTTTCATTTTTTGCATTATAAAATAATTGGATATTTTGAGGCTTGTACCAAAATAAAAATAAAAAAATTTTAAAAAAAAAAGCAAACTATTTTTCCAATTTCGTAACCACTATAATTACATAAACGAAAATATTTAGGTTGCAAATATACGTAAATAATTTATAAAATATCATAGCACAGCCCCTTTTGTCCAGCATTATGTTAATTGTGCATAACATAATCAACTCCAACACCATGAGAAATATAACAATATATTAGTATGTGTATTTTTTGAAATTAATTTGGTACATGTTGTTGATGTCAAAAATATTAAAAATTATTTTTTGTTTATTATTTTGGATGATGATTAAATTAAGATTGTATGGTAATGAATAAAATTTTTTTGTTACTTTCAGACTTAAAGACTCAAAATTAGTCGTTTCTTTTACCAAAGTGTACATACCACAACATGTTAAATTAATATCTTAATCTATTATAAATACTTTGAATATGCACAAATGTGACAAAAAACATCACACTTTTGCAAAATTGAGACAATCCTCAAAGAATTATAATTTTTTTATCAAAAAAGTTTTTTTTTTTTTTTTATTTTAATTTTTTTTCAAATTTATTTATTTTTTTGATTTGTTGCAAAATAGTATTGTTTTTTTTGTCTTTACACCACAATCAAGAGAAGATATTTCATTTTTGAAAAAACATTAATCCTTTCACAAAATATACACATTCATTCATTCAAAATTTATATAAAAAGCAGATAAACTAGTTTAAATTGTTGTTGTATAGCAGATGTAAAAAAAAAAAAAAAAAAAAAAAATTTAAAAAAAAAAGTTTATTTTTTAATTTCTTTTTTTAAACTTTTTATATTTTTAAACTTTTTTAAATAAATAATAATTACACATAAAATAATAATAAAATCATTATCAAATAATAATAATAATAATAATAATAATAATAATAATAATAATAAATAATAAATAATAAATAGTAAATAATAAATAATAAATAATAAATAATAAATAATAAATAATAATTAATTTAACAGTTAATCAAAAAAAAACAATAATAAAATTACTCATATATTCATAATTTCATATTATTATTTATATACATACCACACTCACATTTAAATACCAAATTTATAATTATAAACATATATAAAAAAAAAAAACCACCAATTTTTAAAATTCATAAAAAACGAAATTTTCATTTATTTTTATTTTTAAATTTTAAAAAAATTTAAATAATGGATATAGATAATACAAATATATCAACAATACAATTTATAAATGGTAAAAATGAAGAATTAATATTAGAAGATGGGTTATCACATTTTGAAAAACTTGAAAATAATAATTTTATTCAAAGTTCAAATTTTCAAGAGAATGAATTAACAGAATTAAAATCAATTTATAAAGAAGGATTAGGATTATTAAATCATTTTGAATTGGAATTAGCAGATTCAAAATGGAAATTCATTAGTAAAGAAGAATCATATATTAGTGTTTGGTCAAAACCATTTATAAACCCACATTATGATAATGTTATTGGTAGTTCATTATTATCAAAAAGTCAAATTATAGATTGTGAACCTGAAACTGCAACATTATATGCAACAGATTGGTTAGCAAGATTCACTTGGGATCGTTATTTAGATCGTTTTGAAATTGTATATTACTTTACAACAAATGATAAACAAAAAGCACAAAAATTAAATATACCCTATTCAAAATATGATATTCTATTACTTCACATGTATACAAATATGTCATTATTTGTTAAATCAAGAGATTGTGTAATTTTACAGTAAGTGTTATACCCTTTAGCAGACAATAGTAAAATACATCACAATCAAAACTGTTTTTACTAATACTATTACCACTACCTATTTATAGAATATCAGGGCCACATCCAACTAGAAAAGGAGCATTTTTTACAGTATCAAGAGATTATAATGAATTTATTGGACAACCAAAAGCAAAAGAATATATTAGAGGTGGATTACCATGTTTTGGATATATATTTGAACCAATTAAAACTTATGATGATACCAATGGTATAATGAGTAATGGATGTTTTACAACACACATTTGTTCATATGATTTTGGTAATGAAGGCAAATCATTTTCAGATTATTTATTGGTACCAGTTATACCAAAGATTTCACTGATGAATTTAGTTTACAAAATTAAATTCATTAGAACAGCACTTACACATCAATCAACAGTTGAAAATTATAGATCAAATCAACCTGGTTACATACCAAATTCAAATTCATCATTGGGAACTAGTAAACCAAAATATGAATTTAAAAATCAAACACGTGAAGAATGGATAAATTTTTTTAAAGAATTGGATGAACGTTCACAATGGAATTCATTACCAAGTAAACAAAATAATATTTGTGTTTTTTATGATAGACATTCATCAACATCACCATTACTCATTAAAACAAAATATCAAGTTTCTTACGATCCAAATTCAATTGGTAGTTTTATGTTTGAACAAGATTTTCAATGGGATCCATTTATTTATCATATGATGCTTCAAGATAAAATTACAACATTAAAAGGTGGTGGTCCTGTAATTTCATCAAAATTCAAATTTCCAATTCCATTTTTTTCAATTAGGAGTGAATTAAAAAATGGTTTAAATAATAATGGTTATTTCTTATTGGAACAACGTGAAAATGGTGATGTATTTATGTTTTCATTTGATAATCTAAAATTCAAATCTGATGAATGTGTATTCACAACATACTTTTTAATCAATCCCGATAATTGGAGAGATAAAATTAATCCTGCAGATTTAAAACCAAAAAATGAAAATAATGGTGGTGTTGGTAGTGTTTCATTAGATATATTCATGTTAATTAAATCATCATTCTCATCTGGTACAAATGGAACATCACAATCAACAAAAGATAAAAATGATACTTTTGATGATCCAGTTCTCATTAAAGTAATTTATTTATTCTCTGATATCATTGATCATATTCATTCAAAAGTTGCAAAAGAAACTTCTGTATTAGATTCAATTAAATTATTATCTGTAAATGATACTGTTTTACCACATGGTGATCAATTTCCTTCAATTTCAACAACAACATCAATAGCAACAACAACAACAAATCAAACCGATCAAACAACAACAACAACAACAACAAAAACAAATAGCGATTTAAAATTAATTTCAAAAAAAACTTCACGTCCAAATTCCCCTTCTTCATCTTCTTTAAATATATCATCATCATCATTATTATTATCAATTCCTTCAGATTCATTTTTGCAAGAAATTAAAGATAGCAATAATTGTAATAATAACGCAAATAGTAGTAATAGTAGTAAAAATGTATCGCCATCCTCAACATCATCATCAATATCATCAATTGTTGGCAATCATGATGAAATTGATGATGTTGAACAATTTTTAAAATCTAAAAAAAAGAGAAATAGTATTTCAGAATCAACTCCAATTATATTATCATCTCCAATTGTAAATAACAACAACAACAACAATGTAAAATTAACTAAATCAATTAATAGTGGTGGTAATAGTAATAATAATTTATTAAAAAATTCAATTTTATTACCACCATTTATACCATCTATAAATAGTGAAAGTAATTTATTCTTTTCAAAAAATTATAAAAAACAAGCAGAAGGTGATGGAATGGAAATTACAAATTTATTTTATTTACCACATGAAATCATCATTACAGTATTATCACATCTTGATCATAGAGCATTATGTAAAGTATCAAGAACTTGTAAATATATGAAACAAATGTCTGAATTGGATGTTTTATGGTATCGTCTTTATGTAAATATATTTGGTGAATCAAATCCAAGTTCAACTGGTAATTCAAGTGGTGGTAAAGGATCATCAAAAAGTAGAAAAAGTAGAAATAATCAAAATAATAATGCAAGTGGTAAACAATTACGTAATTTATGGGATAGTTATGTTAAAACTCAATTTCAATTGTTTTCTGTATCAGATTTAAATTTTGGAAATCCTTCATTGACATTTTTCCTCTCAAAAGAAACAAACTATGAAACAATTGATCAACAATGGAAAAAAAACTTTTTCTTAAAAATTCGTATGGAAGTACTTTGGGAAATTAGTAAAGTTTATGGTCAACCTAAAAATACTGGTCCAACAATTAATGGTATACCATCAAAAAACAATAATGGTAATGCAAATGATCCAAGAATTTCATTAATGTCAATTGCATCATATCGTATTTCACCATCACAATTTGCAATGATACCAAATATTGATGAAGGTTCAATTACATCAATTCATTTAGATGGTGAAAAAAGTTATTCTGGTTATAGTACAGGTGAAACTTATATGATTGATTTTAGTAACATTAAAAATTGTAAACCAATTAAATTAAATTATACTCCATCAATAGTTGTACCAATTTCACCAAATTTAAATATTAATGATAATAGTAATTTGATAACTGCTGGTAATGGTGGTGGTAATAATAGTAATGGTTCTTCAATGAAACCAAATACTTCATCAATTCATTTATGGACTCAAGGTGATTCATTGGTTTATTCTGGTTTGGCAAATAGAAAATTAATTCAATATCATACAGGTAATATTGGTGCAACCAAAGAGATACCAATTTACAATTCAAAAGTACCAAATGAATGGTCAGTATCTGGTATGTCTTCAAATGCAATTGGTGATCGTATTGTTGTACATTATAATTCACATACTGAAGAATCGGAATTTGAAGATTATGATACACTATTGGATATTTTTAATGCAGATACAGGTGAACTTCAACAATCTTTACTTCAAGATGATCAAATTACTGCAGTTCATACTCATACAAATAGAGTTGCTGTTGGTGGTTCAAGAGGTCCAATTAATTTATGGGATTTAAATACTGGTAAAAAAGTAATTTCATTTCTTGGTCATACAGATGAAGTTTATTCGGTAAAAGTACTTTCAAAAGAAGATATTGTAATTGCTTCAAGTAAAGATGGTACAGTTAGATTCTTTGATGAAAGAACTGGTCCGTTTTATATTAAAAGAATAGTTGATGATATTCACGTTAAATCATTTGATGTTGAACCAAAGAAAATACTTTGTGGTGGTGGTTCCAGAATTTCTTATTGGGATCCACGTAATTTAAATTCTTCAATTGGTGAACTTTGGGGTAGACCTGGTTCAGAAATTACTAAAGTTCAATTATCTCAATTTAATGTGGCTGCACTATTCCAACATGGTAGTTCAAATTTATGGAAATTTAATGTTTAAACCCCCCAAATTAACAAATAATAATAACAATAAAAAATTTAGTAAATTTTTAAAAAATGTAAATAATAATTATAATATTTGTTACCATTATTATGTAATTTTAATTCATGTTGATTGTTTGAATACATAGTTTTTGTTGTAATTAGTTTGGTTTTAAAAAAATTGGAAAAAAGTTTTTTATTTCAAAATTTTGGCATTTCAAGAAAGTGTAATTTGATATTTTATTGTTTTTAAATTAATTTAATAAATTTTTTAAAGTTATATAACGATGAAATTAAGCAAAAAACGCCAAAATTTTTTTTTTTTTTTATTACCCACAAAAGGTACCTCCAACACATGGTGATGTAGATAAGGGCAAGACGTGTTTTATTTAATAATTTTATGATTATTTACTATTTCTTGTAGTTTATATGTTTATTATTGTTTGATTATTGTTGTTGGATTGTTGTTGACCAAAACGCCAAAAGGCGGTCGGGATTTTTGGTTAAAAACCAAAAACCATGGGGATGTAGCTCATATGGTAGAGCGTATGGTTTGCATAAACAGCAACGAAATCAGACCTCCATAAGGTAAAGGGATCGATACCCTTCTTCTCCAATCTTTTGTTTGCGCTGATTTAAATTCCCCCTTTTTTTGAGATCAGGCAAAATTATATCTAAAAATAAATGATATTCAACCTTTTTTTAAAATAAAACATAAAGAAAGGCTTAAAAATCATTTTTTAAATTAGTTTTATCAATAAACGATTTTTGAAAACGCATTTAAGGCCAAATGTTATATATTTTATTTATGTTGAATTTGTTTTATGACTATGTTTTTTAAAAGTTCGCATATCTCACAATAAATTAAATTTAATATGATTATAAAAGAACTCAAAATTATAAACAATAATATATGGATAATAAAATTCTTTATTAAATTCTTTTACATATATAAATTATTATTGCTCTGTTTTATATAAACATTGATACGTTTAATAACAAAACCATAATTCCATACATGTTATTGAATTTATTTTTTAGATATTGTATTTTATAAAGTACATTATAAATGGTGGTTGTGCAATTATTCCTAATTTTGGTTTTTGAATGTACCACTAAATTCACTTTAATAATTTTCATGTTTTTGAAATGATTATAATCACTTATTATGACACTCTATTGATTGGTCATATATTTTAAGGTAGTAATTTATTATCCTAAACTTTTTTTTTCAAAATTTTAGTGTGAAAATTTCAACAGACAAAAACCAATGTCCCATAACAAAAAAAAAATTAAAAAAAAAGCATGATAAAAGGCAATATTTTCAAATTATAAATTAGGATAGACATTGCAACCGGTGATCAAGTATCAAAATACTTATCATTAGAAGATGTGCATTCCTTATAGACGGCGTGCTTCATTAGACGGTACTATGAAATAGGAGTATCTTAACAGGTGAACATTCGCGACGCTAAACGACATAAGAGCGACCGGCCATATGCGAGCCCCCTATGATAAAACACCTTTTTTTGGAAAATATGTGAATTGTTAATATCTCTTACATTATCGATATTATTATCTTTTTTTTTTTTTATTATAAATAAAAGTTAAAATGTTTATTCATTTTAATATTATTATTTTAAATTTATAATTTTATTTATTTATTTTTATTATGAAGAGCTAGATACAATATATTCACAACAGTTATTTCTATTACATGGATTTGGTATATTTTATTTAATTGAAATACATGTTTAATTTCTTGAATGACAATCTAAATCATCACATGATAAACATGATTTCTTTTACAGATTGCTTCACCTCAAAACAATGTGAACCTAATGGACATAAATGATTTTAACTTGTATCATACCTTATGTAGTTGGTCAAGTTGATTGTGATGTTGTCCCAGTTGTTGTAATATTAGATACAATTGTTGAAGCTGTAGTTATTGTTCCTGTAGTTGATATACCAGTTGTACTTGATTTAGTTGGATTAAATGTTGTAGTTGCAATTGTAAATACTATTGTTGTGGCATCAATTGTGTTATTGGGGGTTCACTACTACCACAATTATCTAATTCAAATATACATTGACCATTTTGACAAAAACCAATAATACAAGGATCGGGATGAGTACAATTAAACGGTCTTGCAACACATTCATTCGGTATTGTTGCACTACATTCTAATGTGGGGGCATAAATCAGTTGTAATACATTTATCTGATCCACATGGAGCATAATTTTGAATTGTTTCAAATGCACAACCAATATTAGGATCATATATTAATATGTGAAGTATTACATTTTTGTTTATTTTTAATTTTGTGTGGTGTATAAAGTTTACAATTAATGAACTATCAATTCTTGTAAAAAGTGGAATAGAAACCAATAGTCCATTTATTGATCATTTAAATTCAATTATCTCATCAATTAAATCAAATACTTCAACAGTTACTCCAACTGTTTATAATTTTAATAATACAGATCCAATTCCAACCAATTAACTTTTAATGTTGTTACCCCTTAATTTTATTAATAAATATTTTTAGTGCTAATTTTCTTGAAAAATAATTAAGGATGAAAATTTAACTAAACGTGGTTACTCATTCACAACTACAACAAAATGAGAAATTGTTAGAGATATAAATGAGAAATTACCATACGTTGCACTAGATTTCGATACTGAAATTCAAACTGCTACATCATCTACATTAGAAAATTGTTGTAATTGATGTTGCAAAACTATATTATTTTTAAAAAATTAAAAATATTTATTTATAAACAATTAAATTATGTTCAAATAAATAAAATAATAATAAAAATTAAAGTAATAATTATCTAAAATACAATTGATTTAAAATCCTGTTATTATTAAATATGACCAGACCAATTTTGATCATCGTTAATTTTTTTTTTTAAAATTTAACCCAGGATTCAGAAACTTTTTTTATTTTTTTTTTTTTAATTTTTTTTTCGTATGTGCGTCTCATAAAAATATTTTTTTATACTATTTTTTTTTTTTCTGTTATATTATATTCAAAAAAAAACAAACAAATAATAATGAGATTATTATTATTATTAATTATTTTAACCATTACCTTGGTATCAGGTAACACAAACTTTGTTGATAACAGAAGTGGTCAAATTGTTATTCAACCAACTGAAGTAAGTTGGAATTAATATGTTATAATGTTCGTTCATGTATGTCTATACATGCTAACATAAATTATACATCACTTGTACAGGTTAAAAGTTCACAACTATTTTTAAAAGGATCAGTATTTGATAAAACAAGTATTTCAAATGTTAAAGATGTTCAAGTTTCAAATTTAATTACACATGTTATGGGTTTATTACCATTGAATGAACAAGATAATGATCGTAGTGGATATCCAAGTGTTTCAGTATTCAATAAACCAAAATTAAATTTATTCTTTTCAGTTGATTCAGTTGCAGATTCAGATTTAGTTAATAGTAAAGTTTTGAATGCAAAGAACATCATAAACATTGAAAAAACATTTGACGGTCAAGATCCATTAGCAGAATTAACAACCATTGTAACTGGTGTTACACCAGCTGAACATGGTATTCCATCATCAACTTGGATTAATCCAACAACTGGTTTCAAAGTTCATTCATATGGTAAACCAACTCAATCTCAATCTGCAAACATTGCATATTTAGCAAATGCATCATTCAATGGTAAATCATTAATTATCTCTGCATCTGCTGACAGAAAATCTGCTCAAGCCACTGGTATCCATTCAGGTATTTCATCATTGTATCCTGATGCTGATATCTACACTTATTCATTACTTCCATCAGGTAATGTTGCTCCAGTTCATGGTTCAAAATCTTCCGCTGCTTTAAGTATGGCAAACAAAGATGTTGAAACTATTCTTTACACCAAAGAATTCCAACAATTTGTATTACCAGCTGGTTGGAAAGCATCATTAAACAATGGTATTTTCACTATTGTCACTGATAAAAACACTGTTCACAAAATTGATTTCGATTCATATGAATCAGCTGCTATTCTCTCTGAATTGGCTACACTTTTCAACATTGTTAAAACCATTAAAACCAATGATCATTTCAAACAATTGGCTAAAGATTCAGTACCAGATTTCATTTCATTTGATTTCTCTACTATCGCTGATATTCGTTCATCTTATGGTTCACACAGTGTCGCATTCAAAGTTGTTTTAGCAATGGTTGAACAAGCTATTGAATCAACATACACTCAATTATCAGGTGTTTACGGTGACCGTATTGCTTGTGAAATTATTACACTCGCACCAAAATCATCATTCTCTCAAAATCAAATTGATGCCATCAACCAAGCTATCGGTGAAGAAGATGTCCATGATATTAAAGAAACTTTACCACATGTATTTGTTTTACCATCATCTGCTGGTGAAGTTGATACCATTTGTAACAATATTAAATCTGCTTTATCCGGTGATGCCACTTTAAATACCGATTGCTATAAACACACATTCATCCAAACAAACTATTTAATTGGAGACGCTCCACCAAGTGGTCAAACTGGCTCATCAGCCATTAGTACAGCACAACAAACTGCAAACACAAACAAAATTGCTGCTTTCCAAATTTTCTTATTCTTTTCAATCGTTTTAGCTTTATTCATTATTGCAGGTATCTTATTCATCATGCAAATTAGTGAAGATTCAAAGAAAGATACTTTACTTTATAGATCATCTGAAAGACAATATTAAGAAATTAGTTTGAAAAAAAATACAAAACAACAAACAAAATAAACCCAATAAATAAATAAATAAATAAATAAAACCATTATTATTTTAAAATAATTATTTAAATAACAATATTGTTTATTATGTCTTTAATTGAATTTTGAGAAATTTGAATTTTTTTAATTTGATCTTCAAATCCATTACTAAATGTTGTTGATTCAATAATTAATGGATTAATTGTATTATTAAATAAATTTATGATATTATGATTTAGTGATGATGTTGGTAGGTCATTAATTAATAATAATATGATTTGATTTAATATTGAGTTTATTGATGTTAAATATAATTGAATTAATGATTCATTTAATTTTATAATTTCAATATTTGATTGAATGAATTGAATGATATTATAATTTAATAAATATTTAAATTGATTAGTGTTACAATTATTTAAAGTGTTTAATATTATTTTTATAATTTCATTTTTTAATTCAATTAATTTTAAATTATTTGAATGTAAATTTATGATTTTTATATTAATTATATTTAATAATATACCAGAATCTATTAATATTTGAACTTGATTTAATGAAATTCTTGAAATTATTATATATAATTCTTTTGTGAATGTTAAATTAATTTCTTTATTCATAAAATGTATAATTGAATCTATTAAATAATTTGAAATAGTTTTATAAACAATTTCTTTATCATTTATAAGTAACATATCTCCAATAAATTCAAATCCAAGTTGTATAATTTTAAAGTCTCTTGTTGAACTATTAATTATATCTAATATAATTTTTGTAAATCCATGTTCAAATAATGATATTATAGTTTCTTTTGATTTTGTATTATAAAGTATCATTGTCAATGATCTTAATAAATCCATTATTATAATTATACTATTATCAATATTCATATATTTTAATAATATTGTTTTGATTGTTTGAAATAATGTATTTGCCTATTAGATAGATAGATAATCTATATTAATATTTTGTTTTGAAGCACATGATAATAATATACATACATGTTTTGATAATGATGGAGATACTATTTGATTAAATGTGATAAAACCATATATAAACTTTGAAATTGATTTAACAACACATGAATTATCAATATGATTTGATAATGTATATTTCAACATTTCAAATATACCAATATCCAATAAAAAATAAATAACTTCATTTGAGCTAATTGAAAGCATACCTAATTGTTTAATTATAATTTCAACAAGTTTTGAGTTTTCATTTGATGTTGATAATAAATCAAATACAATAGAATGTACTTCATTATTAATTATATTTTCTTTTACTTGTATATTTGAACCAATTGATGAAATGGAATATATTGCATATGCACATTCATATTGAATTTCTTTATCATTTGAATCTTTTAAATATTCAATTAAAATTGGTATCACACCATAATTTATAACACTATCAATAGGTGGTTCAATATCTTCTAAATCTATATCATCTGGATCTAATTGATAAGGATATATTACACACCAATATTAATAACCAATTTGGTTTAAAATAATCAAAACATATGTATATATATATTTACCCATTAATTTTCTAATTGTTTGAATTGATTTTAATCTATCATTTCTATTAATTGATGATATGTTACTAACTGCATTGGATAATATAAATTCTACGTCTTCATTACGTATTTTTTCATTTTCATATACATTCATTGTAAATTGTACTTAGTTTGTAAAAAAATGAAAGGATAAATTAATGACAGTTAAAAAAATTAAAAAATGGAAAAAAGAAAGAATAATCACCAGAATAACAAATGAACTTCAAAAAACAACACAAACATATTATATTATTATATTATTCAAATTTCAATTAATTTATTACATTTTATAAATTTTTGCTAAATTTGAAATTAAATGCTATTTAAAAAAAAATTAAATCGAGTAACCCAAAATAATTTTTTTTTTTTTTATTTTACTTTTTGAAAAGAAAGTTTATTGGACACCAAACATTAAAAAATCCGAATTAATATAAATATTTATTTATTTTGTTAATGTATTAAATCGCACATATAAAATTTAGTACTGCTATAAATTTTTTTTTTTTTATGAAATTTTTTAATTTTATTTTTATATTAAACTGAAAAAAACAAAGAGATAATAAAAAATGGATGAAGATTTATTATTTAAAATAGAACCAATTGGTAAATTAGATGTTGGTGGTATTAGATTAATATTAAATCATACAGAAATATCAACAGATTATAATGAAACTACAAATGAATATAGTGATAATAATAAATATAACGATGATGAAGAAGATAATGAAGATGATGAGGAATATAAAGATGCAAAAAATGATAATATATCAACTACACCAACATCATCAACATCACCACAATATACAAATACTAGTAATAATAATAATAATAGTAATAATAACAGCAATATTGATACAGATTGGTTATCAAAAATGTCAATTGATATAACATCAGATAATCAAATGATGGTAATAGGTGGTGGAGGTAATGGATCAATTGGTACTGGTTTAGCATTAATATTAACAAGAAAATTAAATGATCCAACATCATGGAGAACACTAATTACATTGGATCATCAAACTACAAATGGTACAGATAGAATAACATCAATTCAATTTGTACCAATAAATTTACATTTAATAAACTATGTTGTTGCTGTTGGTTATACATCTGGTTATTTAAGAGTATTTTCAATTGTATGTACATTATAATAGTAGTAGTCGAAGTAGTATATACATATCATTTTATATAATCATTTAAACAGTTGTTTACTAATTTTATATCATCATCATCATCATCACTTGTTTTAAAAGCAAGGAAATTTATTATTATCACAATTATTTTATAATAGACCAGTTTTAAAGATAAAAGTTAAAAATACAAGTACATTACCAATTGGTGATATAATGGAACAACAAAAGTATGTTGTACATGAATTAACATTGGTATATCCTGATAATATTGTTGTAAATATATCTGGTGTTACATTTATGTCAATTGTTCAAGTTTGTTTTAATCAAAGTCAAAGAGGTGGTAATGGTGGTGTTGATGGTAGTAATAATTTATCATTTAAAAAATGGACATTGGGTAACTCTGTTGAACGTGTTAATGATGTTACTTTTTGTGGACCATTTTTAGGATCACCTTTTAGAGCATTGCCATATAGTACAACTGAACAATCAATGGTTAGATTAGTTGCTGTTGGTAGTAATCCAATGATTTCATTTTATTACCCATCTGAAGATGGTGGTCAATCATTCTCTGTGATGATATCTTCAATCACATCACGTTTAACAACTGCTGTATTTTCATATGCTAAAAATTGGTGGGGCGGAGGAAGCAGTAGCCAACAATCACAACAATCATCATCAACACAAAAACAACCACATCAAGAGAAACCAATACCACTTGCAATTAGATGGGCAATTACAGATACAAAAAGAGAAATACTATCAATTTTAAATGATCCAAGTGGAAGATATGCTGTATCTACTGATAATTTAGGTCGTATTCTATTAATTGATCTTGTAAATAGTTTAGTAGTTAAAATGTGGAAAGGATATCGTGATTGTCAATGTGGTTTTATAAGTGTAGTTGAAAATAGTAATATCAACAACGGTGAATTATCAACAGGTGGTGGCGGTGGTGGAGAAGATCAAGATTTCGTTAAAATTGATGAATCAAATGAAGATCTTGAAGATTTTATACCTAAAAAGCTATTAAAAAAACAATCAACAAAACAACCTCAGTCACGTACTTATTTGGTTATTTATTTAGGAAGAAGAGGTATTTTGGAAATTTGGGGACTAAAACATCGTTCAAGAGAATTCTTTAAAACTATTGGTCATGGTTGTAAATTAATTTCAACTACAACTCCTTCTATATTTCAAAATCAACAATCAAATCTAAGAAATAGTGGTGGAAATAATATTAATAATAATAATAATAATAGTAGTAAATATAATATAAAAGAAGGTCAATCACATTGTTTTATAATTCATTCATGTGGCTCGATAAAAGAAATAAAATATAATAATTCAATTTAAATTAAAAATTCGCGCAGATATCTGTTGTGATATTGTTTTTTTTTTTTATTTTTTTTTTTTTTTATTTTAAAAAATTTTTCATTTTTCATTTATTTTATACACACTTATTAAAGATAATCGGTAAAAATCTAATTTATAACTTATAATAATAATAATATTTATTTTATTTTGAATCTTAATGTACATTTATATGTAATAAATTCACCCAATCTAAAAGATTTTAACTATATCCCAATAAAAATATAAAAAAGAAAAAAACAAAAAATTATAACAGATTTCTCTAAAACACATATTACAAAAATATAAAAAAAAACACACAATTACAATAATAGAAAATAATAATAATAATAATAAATAATAATAGTATAACAATAGAAATAGTACTGCTATTGTTAACGATAATAACTAAAACAGAGTTGTAACACACTACACATTTAAAAGGGATACAAAATTTTGATATCAGTTATACTTTTTCAATTTCATATTTTTATTTTTTTTTTATTTTTTTTTTTATTTTTCAAAAAATTAATTTTTTTTTTTTTCTTTTTTTTAAAATTTTAAATTTAGATTTGCTTTTCACAAACAAAAACACTATAGTGTATTTTTTAAATATTTAATATATATATTTATATATTAAATAACACACACACACATTAAATAAATAAATTAAAAGATGAAGAGAAATAGAGATGATGAGGAAGAAGGTGAAGAAGGAAGTAATAATAGTGGTAATAATACAGAATCACCAACAACAACAACAACAACAACAACAAATCCAACATCACCAAAAATATCATCACCACCTTCACCACCACAAACTACATCAACTGGTTCATCAAATATATCAAAATTAACATCACCACCAGGATCATCAAATACATTACCTTCATTTTCATTTCCAACAAATACATCACCAACTGAAAGTAACAACAACAACAACAATAGAAGTAGTCATGATCGTATTTCACCAACATTGTCATCACCACCACCAACTTCAAGTTTAAATGCATTAATTTCACCAACAAATTCAAATAGTAGTTCGTTAGATACAGATTCTAAATTTACAACAAAAAGAAATACACTGATTTCACCACCACAAAAAACAATTATAAATGTAGATGATGATGTTTCATATACAGGTAATAGTAATAATAATAATAATAATAATAGTGGTAACAATTCACAATTTGGTGGACCAACACCACACCATTTTCCACCAAGAGGTGGTATAAACAATGAACGTGAAAAAGATCGTGAAAGAGATCGTGAAAGAGAACGTGAACGTGAAAGAGAAAGAGAACGTGAAAGAGATAGAGAAAGTTCAATATCACCACATAATAATATCAGCAGCAATAATAATTCACTTCCACCAATTGGTTCACATAGTCAATCACCTTTAGATTTTAATAATAGACAGGCTCAACATATGATGCAACCACAACCACCATTACATCATTATCAAAATTATCCAAATATTTTAAATAACGCTGGAGGTAATAATAGTGGTGGCGGTGGTAGTAATAGTAATAGTCCTACTAATATTGCAAGTATAAATAACTTGACAAACCCTGTACAATCTCAACAACAACAACAACAACAACAACCACAACAACACCCATTAAGACCAAGTCCATCAAATCAAATGTTTCAACAACATGCAGCTCAACAACAAGCACAATTACAACAACAACAAGCATTGGCTGCACAACAGCAACAACAACAAGCACAATTACAACAACAACAACAACAAGTCGCACCACAATCACCAATTAGACAACAACAACAATTTGATAATGCTTTTCACTTTTTAGAACAAGTTAAAATGCAATTTTCAAAACAACCAAGAATTTATAATCAATTTTTAGATATTATGAAAGATTTAAAAGCTCACAAGTAAGTTGTTAAATTGGAATAATTATAAAATATATAGTTTTATATATTAATAATTATCTTTTTTTAATTATTACAGTATTGATACACCAGTTGTAATTGCACGTGTTATTGAATTATTTAAAGGTCATAAACATTTAATTTCTGGATTTAATACATTTTTACCAGCAGATTATAGAATTGATGTATCAACATTTGATGATGACGGGAAACCATTTTCAGTACCATCACCAACTGCTCAACAACAATATGGTGTAAAACAACAACAACAACAACATCAACAACCATCTCATATGTTACCACAACCAACTATGAGTCAACAAATTCAACAACATTTCCAACAACAACACATTCAACAACAATTGCAAGCACAACAACAACAACAATTGCAAGCACAACAACAAGCAGCGGCATTGGCTCAACAACAAGCTTTGGCTCAACAGCAAGCACAACAGCAAGCTTTGGCTCAACAACAAGCAATGGCACAACAACAAGGTCAACCAAAGAAACAATCTGAACTTGATCATGCTAGAAATTATGTTAAAAAGATTAAAAATAGATTTATCAGTCAACCAGATGTTTACAGACACTTTTTAGAGATTTTACATAATTATCATAATGAACCACAAACCATTAAAGATGTTTATGATCAAGTTGCCGAGTTGTTTAGATCACATTCTGATTTGTTATCAGAGTTTACTCAGTTTCTTCCTGATGCTGTTAATGCATCGAATCAAGCAAATGCAATGGCTGTACCTGGTCAACAAGCTCAACAACAATTGGCAGCACAACAACAAGCTCAACAACAACAACAAATGTTACAAGCACAACAACAACAACAACAACAGCAACAAATGTTCCAACAACAACAACAACAACAAGCAGCACAACAAGTTAAACCACAACGTAAAGTACCAAATAAACAAGGTAGACCATCAATGACTCCACCACCACAACCACAATATAATCAACAACCATATTCAGGATATCAAAATAGTCAGTTAACACCACAACAACAAGCACAATTGCAACAACATCAAGAATATCAACAACAACAATTACATCAACAACAATTACACCAACAACAGCAACAACAAGCACAATTAGCAGCACAACAACAGCAACAAGCCCAAATGGCACCACAACAATTATCTCAACAACAATTATCAGCACAACATGGTCAACCAATGAATCTTGAAGGTCAAATTAATGCGGCAGTTCATCAAATTGGTGGATCACCAATGGGTGGAATAATTTCCGAAAAAGAACGTCAAATGAAATTAGATAAAGAACGTCAAATGTTGGCACATCAACAACAACAACAACAAATTTTAGCTCAACAACAAATGTATCAACAACAACAACAAATGATTAATTCCGATAAAGAACTAAACAGAAAGAAACGTGTTAGTAATAAAAATAAACCAGATGATAAAATGATGGATCATCATCAACAAAATCAATACCCAACCAATAACAACATGAATAACAATAGTAACAATAATAATTTATTAAGTAATTTAAATAACAATTTAATTGGTGAACAAGGAACATTAGAAGAATTAGACTTTTTCCATAAAGTTAGAACTGGTGTACCAAATAACAAATTGTATAATGAATTTTTAAAATGTTTAAATCTATTTAGTCAAGAAATTATCAGTCGCACAGAGTTGGTATTGTTAGTTAAAGATATATTGTTACCACGTTTACCAGCATTATTCGAATGGTTCAAGAGTTTTATTGGTGTTGATGATCAATCCATAGAAATGTTGGAACGTATGGATCAAGCATCACCAAGTAAACAAAATGCAGCATGGTTAGAAATTGATTTTACAACATGTAAACGTTTAGGACCAAGTTATCGTGCATTACCAAAGAATTATCCACAACCAAGATGTACAGGTCGTACTGAATTGGCTGAAAGTGTATTGAATGATATTTGGGTTTCATTTCCAACTGGTTCAGAGGATTTTGGTTTCAAATCACAAAGAAAGAACCAATTTGAAGAAATACTATTCAAATGTGAAGATGAAAGATTTGAATTGGACTTGATTATCGAATTGAATGCATCAACCATTAGAATATTGGATCCAATTTTAAATTCACTCATTGATATGTCTGATCATGAACGTCATAACTTTAGAATGCCAAATTTAGATGTACTTCATCATCGTTCCATTGAAAGACTTTACAATAACAAAGGTATGGAAATTATTACAGCACTCTACAATAACCCATTGGTTTCATTACCAGTCATTTTGAAAAGATTAAAACAAAAAGATCAAGAATGGCGTAAAGCAAAACGTGAATGGAATAAGGTTTGGAAAGATACCACTGAAAAAAATTATTATCGTTCATTGGATTATCAATCAACTTCATTCAAACAATCTGAAAAGAAAACTCTTACTCCAAAAGTATTATTGGCTGAAATTCGTCAAAAATATTCTGAAAAAATTAGAGAACGTGATGATATATTAGCAATTCAACAATCACAACCAATTGTAAATCAATCAAATAATGGTGGTGCTGGTAGACGTTCACGTGGTAGTACTGGTAATAGTGGTAACAATTCAAAACAGCAAGCTCCACCAGTTGCTAAATTACCGCCACCTTATCACTTACTTTATTTTATGCCAGATTATAAAGTTTGTTCAAATATTTCATCATTAATTTTATTTGCTGCTGAAAAAATCGTTCAAAAACAAGATTTGGAAAAGATTGAAAACTTTTTAAATTTCTTTTTATTGTCATTTTTCTATTTGGATCAAAAAGATGATAAATCAACAACATCAACAACATCAACAACAACATCATCAACTCAATCAAATACTACTGGTGGTGAAGATGTTGAAATGAAAGAAGGTGGTAGTAATGAAAGTGGATTGAAAAATGTAAATGTAATCCATCAACCAAAAGTTTATTCAAACAAAAGCAAAAGAATATTTTATGGAAACAACACATTTTATATATTTTTACGTCTTTATCAAATTCTATATGAAAGATTACATAAAGCAAAAGAATTGGCTGTATCTGCAATGAAATCACATTGGACATCAAAACCAAATGTAACTAGATTTTTAACTGTTGATGGTAATGATTCAATGGATGAAGGTATCTCTGGTCCAAGTGGAACAAGTACTAGTACTAGTTCAAGTAGTGGTGGTAATTCAAAACCTACAAATGGTCATAATTCAACAAATGGTACAACTACTACAACTACAACAACTTCATCATCAACCACATCATCAAATACTACAACAAACACTACAAAGACTGAAGAATCAGAATTGTCAGATGTTGAAAGATATGATAAATTTATACATTGTCTACAAGAGTTTATGGATGGTGAATTTGATCAATCACGTTACGAAGATAGTTGTCGTTCATATTTGGGTATTTCATCATACATGTTGTTTACATTGGATAAATTAATTAATCAATTGGCTAGACAATTACAAGCATTGTTACAAGGTGAAAATTGTTTAAGATTGTTGTATCTATTTACACTGGAAGTTAAATCTTATAATGGTTGGTCCGATGAATTATATCATGCAAAAGTATTGGAAGTTTTAAAAGAAGAAAGAGTATTTTTATTTGAATTTGAAACTGGTACACAAAACAACAACAACAACAACAACAACAGTAGTACACCAACTTCATTACCATGTGGTACATTTACAATTGAACTTATGGATCAAACATCCGATGCAATGTTAAAGAAAGCTGAAGATATAATATCGGACAGTGAAAGAATGATTCAAAACAATGAAGCAGAATTGGAAAAAGCAAAACAATACGTTGCAGATTACAAACAATTGGATTCAAATATTGATCCAAGAACTCACAAAGTATTTTTAAAGAGAAATATTCCAAAATTGTTATCACCAACCGCCACCAATAGTTCGGAAGAATCAGTCACAGCTCAATTAAAACTTCAAGAAGATATAATGAGAGATACAATTAACGAAACTGGTTTAGAATGTAGAATTTGTACTCAAACTTTTAGATTATTTTATGTTGAAGACACAGAAGATTATTTTTACAGAAAGAGTTCAATTGAAAGATCAAGAAAATACAAATCTCCAAAATTAAATTTAGAAAGTTTTAGTAAAAAATCACCTTCAACATCATCACCACCAACAACAACTACTGCAACAACAACATCACCTCAACAATCAAGTTAATATAAATAAAACAAAATAAAACAAAATAAATAATTAAAATAAATTAAATACAATATATATATATACATTAATAAAACAAACAAACAAACAAAACAACAAACAAACAAACTAACAAACAACC